>CM067523.1:7047067-7057067 GCA_034509495.1 Acestrorhynchus altus | reverse complement strand
ATGATTTGAGTTGTATGCTCAGCCATGCATGTGACATAAGCAAGGGTACTTTTGCTGAGCTTCACTGACTATATAAAGGCATCCCATTGTGCATGCTGTTGCATTTGGTAGCATACTCTGCCTCAGAGGAAGCTAGAAAGCAATTAAAGCAGCTGGAAGAGTTTGAGAAGGGTTGCATCATAAGGTTCTGGGAAGCTAGATGGTCTTTTCCATGTATTGCAAGCCATATTGGTTGTGTGGATAGTACCATAGCATACTCTTGGCAGCATTGGGTAGAACGCACACACCAGTGACATCTAGGATCTGGGAGACCTACACATATCAAAGAGACAGAGAACTGACAGATTGTACACATGCACACACTGACCCAGCATTGATTGCGGGCATTCAATGAGCAGTGATGCCCTCCATGAACCATCCTGTTAGTGCCAGCACTATTGCCAGATGGCTGCATGATGCAGGACTACATGAATATTCCAGCTGCATGGGATGGATTATCAAAAAACACCATTAGGAACCTCTACAACTTCATGCTGTGATGTCTGGCATGTTGCAATCATTTTTGTTCCGTCAACCAGGGAGTGGGGGGTGCCCTAGTGGTCAGATTTGCTTTATATTCAGATCATTGGATGGGGGTCTAGGGGTTATAAGGTTCTAATTAGATTTCTATTAGAAATCCAAGCTGATGTTCACTCTATGCTCTTTGGGTCCATTTTTCTCTTTCTTTCTTTCTGTTGTAAAAATGCAAGCTTTTGAAGCAGATTTCAGCACACTGGGGCAAGGTCATGAGGTAGGTAGGCAAACAGGCAGCTGTGTTGTCCAATCATTTCATTTGTAACAAATTAACAAGTTTTAACAGATCTGTGGCCTTAAATCAAAACAGCACTCACCAGAGCATTTTTTGATTGTGAAGTAAAGAGTATTTCAAGAAAAATAAATAAACTGTTTTATGACAAATGACTTTCTCAGCCTTTAATGTCTGGAATGTGTACTTTAAATACTCCTGATTGGTTTGATTTGAAATGCAAAACGTTGTGAAATGTTCTGTATAATATGTTGCAGAATAGAAATGTGTGAGTGAGAAGAACCTTTTCACCTCTAGAACATTTTGCAATTTGATGTACGTTAATTCAGCAAAAATTCTGAAAAGAATTCATAGGAGACAGTCATGCATACACAAAACCTATTGTCATTTTCAGGAAATCCTAGGCTGTTTAAATGTGTCTTCATTTGTGATTGAAGACAATTTAAATATTTATATAAATTTGACCATATTTTGATCAAACATTTACTTGTGCAATGTGTAATTTTTTGTGTTTGTTTTTGCTATAGGGACTAGAATACACTTTACATCTTGTTGATCATATACAATCTTTTTAAGTTGAAAATGAAACATTTTGACAAGGATATTTATAATAATACTTTTTTCAAAATACTTGACAACAGTTCCAATAAAATGTAAAAAAAAAAAAAAATCCAACCCAAATGTCCTTTATTATTTTTGTTATTTATGTATGTACCAACATTATCCCTTCTCATGACATTTATTCTGGAATTTCAACAATGTCTGAGCAAAGAAGAGAGACTTACCCATCCACAAAGTGTGGATCTTAGGTTGTAAGCATTAAGGGTCTAAGAAAAAAAAAACTGTTCTTACCATCTCAAAGGTCCTTCACATTCTGTATCTCTATTACAATTTGTTCCAAATTGAACAGAAAGTGGTTCTTCTATGGTACTGCCTAAAGAATCATTTGAAGCCCCTTCTTTTTAAGTGTCTATTTTTTCCGAACTAGTCTAGTCTGCTAGTCTACTGGTCCACTCTTAAGGTAGTCTGTATTTTCAAAAACGGTAGTTATGAAGTTTTGAGTTACCGTTTTGCAAATGTGACATTTTCATCATATGAAAATGTAAAATTCACGCTCAGAACTATCACCGTATCCCAAGTAAGGCCTTCATATGTGGCCTCTCATTGTTCTGGCCAAATCCTCTTTACCGCAATGCTCCCATTAATGCCAACAGCTAGAGTGGAGATAAGATACTATAGCACGAGTCTTCATGCTTCCAGCTGCTACAGCACTAAAACCAAAATTAACTGCTGTGCCCCTGTTAATTGCTTCACTGTTAATGTGCTTTTCCTCACTTCCATAATCACAGGAAAGGAAGAGTGGGATAGCCGAGGCAGCCTGGATATTATGCACTCCGCTTCCAAACTATTCTTTCTTCAGCTATCGCTCTGTTCTACTCATCCCAAGGATGAGTGGATATAAGCGTGCCTGGTGGAAAATAACCGAGATGGTGGCATTAGACACCTGTTCCTCCAGGCAGCGTCTCTGAAACGAGCAGTAATTATAGCAGGATATAAAACTCGGCATTAAGCAAAAGGCGTTTACCCATCAGTAATGGCCAGAGATGTGTTTAAGCTATGAAATCCATTTCAACTCAAAGAATGGTTTGACTTTCATCACGATCACATGGTTTTCCCATTACGGCAAATGTAGTCAATCAGTTAAGACTTGTTTGGTGTGTGAAATTTACTTCTTTGGTTTGGTTTGGAGTATGAAGGCTGTTGTAGGTAGGAAGTACTAGAGGGTTATAGCCATCAAATGGATTGTGCAACCTGCAAGTGTAAGTCATAGAACACTTGCCTCAAACCACAATGAGTTGATATCTATAAAAATGGAGTTTATTACAAACACTGCACTGACACTGGGCATAGAACATGATTAGGGTTGCAACAATGCAAGATTTTCTACAATATAATAACCTCAGACAATAACAAGGGATCAGAAATTGACCGCTATTTATGTTTTAGGGCACTTAAGTGGAAGTCAAATGTGATTTTGAGGGCACTATAATCTCCCACAATTCACTGGAAATGTATACATTGTAGCTCACATACATTATACATGCATATAGCTGTTCCCCACTCTGGACAGGTCTGATCAAAATACCTCAGTCCCAGGTACCTGCCGCTGGGGAAGAGTCAGCCTGTGGCCACATGGACAGAGAGGAGATGGTCTGAGGAGTCTTATGAAGCACTGCAGGACTGCTTCGAGACTACAGACTGGCCAGGGCTGTGGGAGGCGCAAGGCAAGGATGTTGATGGGCTTACAGAATACATCGCGCACTACTTCAGTTTTTGTGTGGACTGTCAAATGCTACCCAAACAACATGCCGTGGGAGAAGAAGAGGGCTTTCAGAGGTGGAGACAGGGAGGAGGTGAGAACAATCCAGAGGAAGCTAAAGACATCTATCAGGGAGGCTAAGGACAAATATAGGAGGAACCTGGAGTGGGGATGTTTCAGGTGGCTTCAGGTCCAGCAGCAACAGAGAAGTAGAGGGCAGTGGAGACAGAGCCAACACACTTCATCTGTTCTTTGACAGACTGGACACCGCAGACTCTGTCCTCCCCAATCCTGACTGCTTGCTGCACACCCCATCCACTCCACACCCCCTCCTTCCCCCTCCAAATAGTCTGCCCACCTCCTGCAACAGCCCACCTCACACCTCTACCCCTACCCCTCCTGTCACCCCTGCTAAACAGGTGAGAATTCAACTGAAGAGACTCCACACAAACAAGGCTGTAGGCCCTAGGAGTACTTCACCACATCTTCAGCATAAGCCTGAGTCTCCCAAGGGTACCTGTGATGGAAGATGTTCTGCATCGTTCCTGTGCTGAAGACAATGCAACCACATTGATGTCAAGGACTACAGGCCAGTGGCACTTAAGACCATGGACAGACTTGTCCTGGGCCAGCTCCAATCCATAGTCCAGCTATTTTTGGACCCCCTCTAGTTCTTCAACCTAGTCTAATCTCTTCTGGACAAATTTGAGGAGGAACATGTCACCAGTGACCACTGTGACAATCAGGGGGGTCAGTGTGGACACTATGCAATATATATTGGCAAAATACACTGCACTGGACTGGACTGGACTATACTGATATCCTTTATAGGAACAGCCAAATTTGCCTGAATTTTCGGAGGTGCCCGAGGTCTGTTAAAATCTGCCAGATGATGCTCAAGATATTCTGTGAGCCTATATGCTGTTGCATGCTGGAGCAGCAGGCTGAGGGTGGCAGACACCATAAGACTGAACAACATGGTCCATAAGGCTGGTGTGTGGTAGGGGTTTTGCAGTGTCAGAGAGGAGGATGCTGACTAAACTGTGTGTACAATGACTCCCATCCACTACACCAAAGAGTGATGAGACACAGGAGCACTTTCAGTGCAAGACTCATCCAACCACAATGCACTACAGAGCACCACAAGAGGTGATTCCTACCTGTGGCTTTCAAACTCTATAACTCCTCCCTTAATGGGTGACCACCATGAACCACTATGGTTCATTTCTGCAATTTGTTAGTTAGTTACTTACCTTTGCAATAATACACAGGATGTTCATATTTATTTATTTAACATGTATAAATTCCCAAAGAGTTAATTCAAATTTATTTTAAAGTGTTTATTCTGCTTATTCTTTATATGACTCTTTATTTTATTTTATATAGACAGCTGTAATAATTTGCAATTGCGCTTGGGGATTAATAAAGTAATTCTGATTCTGAGATGGATGGATGGAATGATTCTATACTTGCTTTTTTCTTTTTTTTCCCTTTTTTTATTTGCATTGATGTTTATGGTCAGTGCAGATCCAGTTTGACTGGTCTGGCTCACAGGAGATCGTGTCTCAGTGTGTGACAGTGTGTGTAGGTCTATGCACGTGTGGTGTCCCTTCACACAGCTCTTATGTCCCCAGGGTTTCAGCAGGCAGTAATTGTTGCTGTAAAACATTAATACAGACCAGATGAAGTGGGAAGGGATTTCTGGCATCTCTGCTTTATGGATAATTTGAGGTTATTTACACAGGATAAATGAGACTGGAATGTACTGCGGGCCGAGCTGACTGGGGACAGAGAACAGTACGGGACACAAATGCGCACACACACACACACACACACACACACACACACACACACACACACACACACACACACACACACACACACACACACACATTCACCTACACACACATGCCCACATCCTACCATAGGCCAACTGGTTTCACTCTTTGACGTGATTGATCTTCAAAAAGCAGTGAGATACGAAATCAGGCCCAATAAACAATGTCATTATTAATGTGTCATTATAAGTCTGAAAGAGTCTGGAGTATCACTGACATCTGAGACCCAAAGTAGTACTTATTTAGTATATATATATATATATATATATATATATATAAGAGTTATAAAGGGTTCTGATTGATGGAGGATGCTCTACAGAGGTTTATATCTATATAGAACCTTTTGCAAAAAATAGGTTTTGAAAAGGGTTCTATACAGCACCAAAAAGGGTGCAAGCTTGAAATTGTAATAGTAGCAAAAACCATTTTTCAAATCCATCAGAAGCACATTGTCCATCAATCTGAAGAAGCCTTTCAAGATACAGAAAATTCTTTTTTCATGCAAAATGTTCTTTACTGAAAAATCCTTAAAGAACCATCCTTTTTAAGTTTGTATGAATGGCAGTCACAGACTGTTGTCAACCTCAGTATCACCTGTTCCATTGGTGTCCATTAGATGGCTGACTTGTTCAACAAACTCTGAGTGACTCTGATGGCGAGTGCAACGCAGCCACTGCAGTCTCCGATACTCTACACAGCATTAGCAGGGACCACAGAGAACATGAACATACACATTGTTGTTTTTATACAATATCCTGACACGGGGTTATATTCTTGTCCCATATGTATTATAAATATCGGAGCTGTCAGGGAGACCATGGCTGTGGCTGAAATGGATCCCTATACCAAACATAAGTCTCCCATTAATGAACTACTTTTGCATGAGAAAACATTCTTTCAACTTTCAACTTCTCAGTGTCCAGTGGATCATAACGATCACTGGCTTTACTAAAGACTGTATGAGCAAAGGTCAGCTCCATTCACTCCACTGTGTTGCTTAGTAACAAGACTCTCAGTTACATTCTGGTCCATATTCAGCTCATGTAATGAGTTATGATGTTTACTATAAGTCACCAGTGCATTGTGGGAGATTATAATGCCATGTTCAAAAAAATCATGTTCAAATTCCACTTTATGATTTGGATGCTGAGAGGAAAATGTTGGACATACTCTTTAGTGACCTAAAATGTAAATAGGGACCCGATTTAGTCAAAGTCTTTTTGACTCTATTATTTTTTTCAACTTTTGACAATTTAAAATTGACAAGAAGAAGATTTTCCCATTGCTGTTTTGGAGATACAAGTTTTTTGTACATGAACAATATGTACATGATGTCCAAATGTTTGTGGACACCCCTTCTGATGAATTCATTCTGCAATTCAGAGTAGTATTGCCAATAGGACCCTCTGGAGTAGAATAAACAAACATGAAACTATTAGTAACATGTCTAATGCCATGTCTAGACTAGAGGGGTATAAAACCCCCCAGTACGAGCAGTGGAACTATCTTTTCTGGAATGATGGGGCTCCATCCAGTAGTTTTGGGATGAGTCGGAGAGTTGGGGATGTGGGGATGCGGGGATCCTGACTTAGCTCTCTTATGGATGACTGCAATCAAATCCTCACAACAAAGCTTTTCCTGGACAGTAGAGACAGCATATCCAACAAAAATCTTTTTAAAAACCTTGATTTGAGTTAAAGAAAGAATGAATGAATAGGTGTCCCAATACTTTTGTCCACGTAGTGTATATAATTATGACAGAATTTTCTGTTGCTTGGACCATGATATCAATGCTGTCTATAAGCAGGACATATATTTAGTCATTTATCCGCTTCTTACTGGTCAGGGTTGCAGTGGGTGGTCACTGAAGATCCATTCTGTCTCCAGGTTTAAAGAAGCCAATGTAAAGGTCTTTACTAATTAATAGAACCAAAAGGTCAACCATAATATGATCAACCATAATATTAAAACCATCTGCCTTATATTGTGTAGGTCCCCCTTATGTCATAAAGACAGACATGGCAACCATTAACTTTTAGCATTAGTTTGTGCGACAGTAACTCTTCTGAAGGATCCCAAAGACAGGCCAGTCTTCACTCCTCATGCAAATCACTGAGCCTTTGGTCACATACCCGTTGCTAGTTCCTCAGGTGTCATTCCTTGGAACATGTCTCCTTCCTTGGTACTGACCAGTGCACACCAGGAACACCCATCAAGACCTACCTGATGTTTTGGAGATGTTCTGACCTGGTCAGCTAGAACATGCCTCACACACTCAGGACTGATTCTGTGCTTGTATGGGGAGAAGCTCATCATCGCTGATTTTCTTTCATTCCGAAGAATTCCATTCACATACATTTTGAACATCACTTTTCTGCACAGATCTGTGGATAATGGTAGAGCCTAGGTTCATTCCTTCATTGCTTTTCATTATTTTGATTGACAATCACTGAATCCTGAATAACAGCCCTTTTGGACCCATGGCAGGAACGCCTGCCAACAAGAAGTTGTTGTGAAAGAGAAGGTTTAAGCAGTCATGTCATAAAACAAACCAATCACAGAACCTCACTTGAAGGGAACCTCAGACCACCATTTTCAAAAGTTTCAGGACCAGAGATCAGTTCTCTGGACCGCTGCTGGATACGAAACTCACAGAACAAGCACTCCTGGGTCTGAAAGGAAAATGTTTGTGTGAAAATTCCCTGTGTCTGAGGCTCTTCAGCTTCAAATTCAAGAGCTGACTGGTCACTTGCTCCTATTATATACACTCATCTTTAACGTTTGCAATAAACCGATTGCAATGCATGACTGCAAAGGTGTCGTGCCAGACTGTCACTGAGTCACTCAGATTGGCAGTTAGTCATCTTCAGTGACAAGTTCTAGGACACTTTGTTGAATGTTTCACACGTTAAGAAGGTCTAGGGTGATGGTGTGGGTGCAATTTCTTACAATGCCAGACCTTTGGTCTTCATTACAGGCACTTTGACAGCCCAGCGTTACGTCAATGAGGTAGCCAGTGGTCCTACCTTTTCTGCACACTCTCATGCACTGTTCTATCAGGATAACACTCATCCACTTACTGCTGGGATCTCAAGAGCTCGCCTGGCCAGTTGCATCTCCAGACCCACCTGTGAATGTCGGTCCGTCCGTCCGTCTCCTTCTGCTCATCTGGGGCCGGGTCGCGGGGTGACTGTGTGGGATGATATTGGACATGCTATCAATACTCCACCTCCACCCCAAAATCCGCAGGAGTGAGAATATTGGATTACTGCAGGACAACATTGGGAACACTGTGCCAATATGTCTGGCATGTTGCATTATGCCATACTGACAGACACTTAGTTCTGGGTACACCTATTTGTGTAACTGTATGTTGAGTGATGAGTGTATAGCCCCACCCTTGATACTAGCCAATGAAACAAGATAATGTTATTCTTTTCACTTTACGTCAGTGGTTTTAGTGATGTGAGTGACTAGTGAAGATAGAAGAATGGAAAGTTGGATGGAAGCATAGTTAGATATCCTGGAGAGAACTATCCTGGAATTCCGTTCATACACATTCATCATGCATAATCATGAACATAAATGTGTGCCAGGAAGAAAAGAAAGCAAGAAACAGAAAGAAAGAAAGAAAGAAAGAAAGAAAGAAAGAAAGAAAGAAAGAAAGAAAGAAAGAAAGAAAGAAAGAAAGCAAATCCAAGTTACCATGTTTTGCACTTCATGAATGCAGCTGATGAAGGCTACTTTAGCCCAATAAATCTGACTGTTGCATAATTATTGGACACTGAATCAATGCTTAGCACATCTAGCTGTCATTTAAATTAGTGGTAGTGACTTTCCCCACTGATAACGAGAATAGCTCCCAAACATGCATCTCTTCAGCGGATGTTATGAATAAGTAAACCTCTACGCGCACTCTTTGCATTTTCAGTGTCTTTCCTAATGCCCGTGCTTTTAAGATGCATATTTCATCATGCAGCTTCTTTTGTTATGTGACAGTGTGAATGATTGAAAAAGCCCCATATACACAAACACCTCGTCAGAAGAAAAGAGATGGAGGAAAAACAAATGAAACAGAAGGACCCAGTCACACGACGTCACACTAGACCAGGTCTCTCTCTCTGCCTCTCTCCTCTCTCTCTCTCTCTCACTCTCTCTCTCTCTCATCTCTCTCTCTCTCCTCTCTCTCATAACAAAGGAACTCTCATGATTTATTGTGAACTGAGATTTTTATAATTATGCCAGACCAAAAGCAGAAATTTCTGACAGCTATAAGCCTCCCTCCTACTTCGTTTGAGAGTGTAGAGGATTAAATCAATTATGTTGATTCTGTATTTACTGCTCGCATGGCTGGAGTCATTTGTAATTAGCTTATTGCTTTTGATGTGATGTAATTTGATGAGAGGGTTGGGGAGAACTCCTCATAGACTGAAGGGAGAGAGAGAAGAGAGAGAGGTGAGTCGCCAGTACTGCTGGGCCTTTTGGTCATCCGCTGTTTGGAGCTGATCGGAGGTGAAAAGAGTGGTTCTACCTGGTAGTGAAGGACAGAGGGGAGGGGGAAAGTGGACCATCCGAACAATGAGACCACCCAGGTTTAGCGTCAACATTCATTGCACCCCTACTCTCTTTTGCCTCATATATACACACACAATTGCCCTTAAGGCGATGCGCCCCATCCTCTCTCTCTCTCCCTTGATCCCCCCTCCTTCTCTCAGTCTGCTATGAGGCTCACTCTGTGTTATTGCCATGCCCACTTTTTGATTGATGTAGGTGGCCGTTGTGAAGTGGCCAGTTACTTCTGTTGGGGGCTAAGGATATCAGGTAGTTTGAAGAGGAGAGAGAGAGAGAGAGAGAGAGAGAGAGAGAGAGAGAGAGAGAGAGAGAGAGAGAGAGAGAGAGAGAGAGAGAGAGATTATTTAAAATTTTGCTGGAAATTGATTTGAGCTCTTATTAAAGCCCTAAAAATAACAAAATGTGTTGCTATATAGGGGCAGAGTAATGAGCGTTCACAAATTGGGTGGGTGAGAAAGTAGGGCA
>CM067523.1:7039567-7044567 GCA_034509495.1 Acestrorhynchus altus | reverse complement strand
TGAATTGTAGATGTGTTCTGTCCTGGATTACTGATCATTCATCACGCCACCATGAGATCATCATTCTTAGATAGGGTCTTGCAGTTTTGTATATGTGCATCATGTCTGTAGGTTACTCTGATGCCGAGTGATGAAGCCTAGAACACGGTACGTAACTGCCCGTAAAGTGGGGACCTCTGGTTCTAAGAGTTAAGGTAGCTGAATACATTCATTAGAATGGGGTCCATTTGGACATATTGTGTATTATATCAAAAGTATTACCTGCTTTGCTAGATGTCCCTTGAGGCCTCGGCTGTGGTACCGAGTCACACAGTAAGGTTATCCATGGTTGGGCCATGTCTTTATCTGCATGTCTTTCACTGATAATGGTAACTACCCTGATAAACACACGAATCCATACATGCAGGTCTTACTACTGGTAAGTGATTGATGTGCAGAGGAATGAAATATTTGGGTGGTTTCTAAAGCATGGGACACTTGTGATGCCAGACTGTACAAATAACATTTGTTACTTATCCCAGAGAATTGAATCGCACTTCTCTCAGCCAGTGCAGAGTCACTGTCTGCTGGCCTTTTCCATTCCGAGGTCATGGAGAATGAAGAGAAAGAGAGAAAGAGGGGAGCTGAAGGATCTGGGTTTTATACCATAACACGCATAATGAGAAAACATGTGGCGTGTCACTTTTGGAAGCCTTCGACAACACCAAACAACAATTACAGCAACCAGAGAGAATGGAGGATGAGAGAGAGTGAGAGAGAGAGAGAGAGAGAGAGAGAGAGAGAGAGAGAGAGTAATGTAGTGTGTGAAATGTTACTGGCTGGTGGCTGGGAGGCCTCTGTGTTCGTTTAGAGGAATCGGGGGGCCGCTGCAGCAGGAGCGAGGCGCCGGCTCTAGCCTGCGGTTTGTGGGACATGAAAGGGTTTTGGGCCGAAGCAGTGGGGCTGGCTCAGAGCCCCTGGAGCGTCGCTCTCAGCCACAGGAGCACAGCCAGCACCCTCCCAGCGCGGGACATTGCAGGAATGCACTCGCATCATCCAGCAGAACCACAACTCCAAACAACAGCCTGAGAACAGCGCCACTGACAAAACTACTCTGTCCACACACACACACACACACACACACACACACACACACACACACACACACACACACACACACACACACACACACATACTTTCATACTTACACACACATTTAAACATGCTCATAGACAAACACACACATACTCCTATACATACAGGGATGGAAAAGGACAGGGAAAGTCCTGAACTATGAGGGCTTCATCAGAACCACTTTGTTGAAGTATGAGAACTGGAGACAAAAATAAATATGAGCCATTTAAGGATATCGTCACTGTTCAGTGAAAAACATTTACCTTTACCGGCGAAGGCGAAATGCTCTTAACATTGTACCGCAGTCAATGTAACATAAAACCATCTTTTACTAATTTTAAAGCATTTCTATTGGTCTTTTCATCCAGAATTATTTCTACAGTGTACAGAACAGCTACAGGGTTCAAACCATGTCCAAAATTAAAATGGACAAAAACAGAGATACATGGTTTTCACCGGACAGCAGCGATATAAGGAAAATGTGTAGCCACTCTTTATACGGGAGCAAATTAGCACAGTTATGGACATTGTTACACTCATTTTCAGAAAAATAGTTGCACTCAGAAGAGATTGACTGATAGGAATTAAACTTGATGGGTACGTGTGACATTGTGTGTCACGTAAATGTATCATGTTTCGCGCTCGGCCAGACATGCGACTTATGCAAGGATGGGCTTTATCGCTGTACTTGACTGACTATGTACAGTCGTCCCATTGGGAGCTCTTTCCTTTCTGACTCAAGCTATTGTACGCTAGCCTTGCTAGAAGAGTTCATAGCAATTATCGGGGTTGAATAGTAGGGATTGATGTATTATGTGCGGATATTACTACTGCATGCTGGTGGTGGCTAGAAGGGGATAGTTTTGTTTTGTGGTGGTACGTGGGGTGGTGGTGGGATCTGTACGTGCAACAGAGTTTTGTGGTGCGTTTCATCTCTGGGACATTATAAATGATTAGCAGACATCAGTTCAGGACAGTGTTTCAGAACGAATCCTGCAGCTTCTGGAAGACGCAAGATGTTTTCCATGGGGAGGCTGAGTAATGTACCAGAGTTTCTCAGTGATTTTAGTGCCATTCATCATTCAGCTTTGTGGACTGTGTGCTCCCATATCGGTATAGATTCTGGTGTCTTTACCCTGTGCCAAAGTGTGTAAATACGGTTGGCATGGATGTTAAACAATACATCCACTGGAGTTGTTTTTCCTCAACCCTGGTCCTAGAAGCACCCCTGCCCTCCACATTTTAGCTGCAACTCTGATGGGTCTGTTAATGAACTGATTAATTGAAATAGGTGTGGTGGGAGTAGGACAAGCACTGAAAATGCAGTGTGGGGGGTGCCTCCAGGACCAGGGTTGAGAAACTCTGCACTAGAGGGCATTCAAAAGTCATCCAACATGTCCATGGTGGAGAATATCGTGATATAGGCAGTGGTGTAAACAGTGTTTTTTTTTTTACTCTACCAGCAGTTTTCAGATTTTCATCTTTGTTGTGTCTGTATTGCAGTGGTCATCTCCGTCTTTATCCATATTTAGCGTTGAGCACAAATCAGCCTTAAGTGGATTATAAGATTGGAGCCCATGTATTTCGCTTGTATTGTTGGAGGTGATATCAGAGCATCAGTTGAGGAGCCAGTCCCATCTGATGTATTTCATTTATGCAGAGATGTCTTATCTCGTGTAAAATGGTCGTACGGTTTACAGGAGTAAAAATGACATTAGTCCACCTCCTCATGTAAAACCAATCATGTGAAATAATAGAGAATCACATTAGAAACATGAACACAGATATCTCTTTTACACACACACAGACACACACACACACACACACACACACACACACACACACACACAGACACACACACACACACACACACACACACACACACACAAAGATAGAGACACCATTGCTGAGCTTAAGGCCTTAAAAAACATTAAAAAACCTAGCCGATTTCTGGCTCGCTCCCCAACTTTATTTAGCCTCACTGTTCCCAAACAAAGTTGTCTTTGTTTTCCGTTTTATTGCAGCCAATTAAGCAGTTAAACTTGATATCTGTCATTGAGATGCACACAGCAAGGTCAGCTGTCAGTGCGCTTGGAAGAGAAGGGGAAGGAGCGAGCGGCGATTAAGCAGGTCAGAGGGATCCCTGTGCGAGCGCCTTTTCTTATGGAAACTCCAGCGGCACCCACAGCTCCCCTGCTAATTGAGCTGATTTTTATGGACACATGGACAGAGGAGCATTTTCCAAAGCTGCTGTCCAGCTTTTTGATGTGTTGCTCTCTGGCACGTTACAGCATGTTCATTTCGCTCTCATTTTAGAAAGCAGGCAAATAAACTGGGTGTCCTTGTTTGCAGCCACAGTCTAAATGCTAAATTGAAACAATCTGAACTGGTGCTGCTGTAGTTAGAGGTGATGGAGAGGTTGCATGCTTTACGTAAACAGCACTGACTGTACATACAGATTAAAGCTATGGTTTGGACTACAATCAAATGGACATGGATTTTCCCTTACCTCAAAGGTCGGCTAGAAAATTGCTGGGTTTTTCAGTTTTGCACCGGAGCTATGGATAGGCACCTACAGGCAGTATATGGACAAAAGTATCAGGACACCTGCTCATGCATGATTTCTTCTGAAATCAAGGGTATTAAAATTGTTGGATTAACTGTCTCTACTGGAAAGGCTTCTATTAGACTGTGTATTTGATTGCATTCAGTGTTAGATCGGTCAAGGTGTTGGATGACCACCACCCCACCACTGATCAAAACCTCTGTAGCTCATCCCAAAAGTATTGATGGGAAGTATTGGAAATAGTGCCACCATGTCTGTCTCACTAGCACTTCATAGCCGAGACATTTCATTCAGTGAATGGAAAACCAACTCTAGAACATCCTTATACAGAGATATGAAACGGTTCTGAAGCTCTGGTGAATCCGACACATCAAAAAGTGTTTCATACCCCAAAGTCAAAATAATTAAAGAGATGATTCTTTTTTTTGGAGGTTCACTGGGTCAGTCCAAATTGAATTGCTATAATTCTTCAGCAGTTGGTCTGATCATCTCACAATTCTATGCTCTTTTATCCAGTGTCAATCTGCCTCTACAGTTTGCCTATTTTATTTCAAACTGGCCTTATGGAGGTGCCATGGTACTCAAAAACACAATTATTACACTTACAGTATTTACAGATAAACACATGGTACCACTTGATCCAGTTCTCTGACAGGAATAACTTTACAATTACATTTTGTGTCATGTCTAGACTTTTGACTTGTCGATTCAAAGAATACAACTTCAAATTCAACTCCAAGGTCAAAGAGTCAATGAAAACAAAACTCAGTGAACATCTCAGTTGATGGCTCCTGATCAATTACCATAATACATAGACACCTTTCAGACCTTTGGTCTTCTGAACTGCATTGGTCCTCATTATGGGATGGTGGTATATTAAAGGGTTCATCTTTGAGATCCAAATATGATAATGTCAGGAAATGAACCATGAAATGTGTATTTTTGAATTCTATGCAAAAATCTGTATTTTGAATTTTGTAGAAACCCCAATAGTTCATTCTATATTAGATTTAGCCCAGATCATGTTTTAAGACTACTGCTCAAATCAAATCTTTTTGAACTTTGACCAAAAAGCATTACATTTTGTCTCTGTATATATGTGTGTGTATATATATAATATTATATAACCTTATAACAGTATGCTGTTTTCAGCAAGTGCGACTTAAATCGTTACTTCATAGCAACACAAGTCTCATAGTATCAGTGCAATTCTAAAGGCGTAAACATTACTCTACAATATTTGTGGGATAAGGGGACAAGTGAAAAGTGTGATGTGACGGATTTCTAAATTGTATAAACTGTTGGGGCTTTTGCATTAACT
>CM067523.1:6934567-7034567 GCA_034509495.1 Acestrorhynchus altus | reverse complement strand
TTTGGCATGTGTGACAGTCTCCTATAAATACTTTTCTAATGTTTTGGTGAAACAAAGTACATCAAATGACAAAAACACCACATAAACCTGGCATAGGGTTCTAAAAATTAAGAAATATAAGATATTATTAATGAGGGAATGTAAACACACTCAATGAGGAATGGGAGCTTTGTGCTTTAATGAGTTAATTAATAAAAGAACAATTGAGCAAAATATCTAATTTAACATTATAAAAACCTGTAGGTGATCAGACAAGTCATGTCGGTTTTAGTTCAGCACAAGGCTAATATGGGGAAAGATTTAATGGTAGCTAATGGCCCATTTATTAGTGAAAATCACTCTATTACTGCAACATATTCTTTTATTTTGCATGGAATTCTCCAGGATTTGTGAGGGCAAGAGCTCTAAAATCCAGAACAATGAGACAGTTACACCAGAGACCATTATTTAGATTATTATTTACTATGCAAATTCAATGATTTAGACGATATTGTGGAGGATTTATACACTCATTGAGAAACAAATGTCTTGACACAAAAAGGCATAAAAGTGCTCGTCCTGCTGCCATATAAAAAGGATTTTGGTGAGAGATCGTTGATTGAACATGACCATGCAATGGAAGACATTTTGCCCACTGACAGATTTTGAGAGAGTGTGCATCACTGGACTTAAAGAAGCAGGATGGTCATTATGACAGTTTGCCCAACATCTAAGAAGTTCTAGCCGTTAGGAGGTGTTGGGAGCAGTAGTCATGTGAGGGAACCTAAACAGGTTCTGTTTTCAGATCCAATGATGGTTAGGTTCAAGTATGGGTATCATCATTGTGAGTATTTCGGTCCTACCTTTGCTGTGGAGTGACACACTGCCCTAACTGCTGGTGTGATGTATGGAATACAAGTTGATCATCCGTAGTAGTGACACGAGGGACACTAAGAGTTTGCAAAAGACATCCTGTGGCCACATGTGTTGCCTCTCGTGGCAGGACATCCAAATGACAAGGTTTCCAAGCGGATCCTGTCTACATTCCCAACTGTATCTCATCTTGTAAACCAGTGGTTCAGTTTTCAACAAACAGTGCCATTCCAGAGCAGATGCAGGGGCAACAAAGAACGACTTTGTAATTTTCTCATGTGCTCTTAAAGTTACATCATTCGTAAAGCTGTTCATAAATTGCTGACATTAACAATTAAATTAGGAAACACCCTTGAAATGGTTTGGTCAAACTGTAACAATGCAGCAAACAATATTTAAAAGAGCAACACCATCACTGCACTGGCCCCCACTTATGCAGGCTGGAATGATTCAGAATTATGTGCATTACTTTTTCCCCCCTGAAAATAAAATGTTAAGGCCTTGCATGTTGATTGCCGCCACTTTCTCAGCTGGAACAATAGGAAAATATTATAAAATTGGGCTATTTCAGAAGAGAGGGGAAAAGAACACTCCCCAACCACCCCCCAACCCCTGTAAACATGCAAAATTAAACCCATGGCCAGCCATAAAAGTTAAAAGTAATGTTAAGACTTCTCCCCCCCCTTTCATGATAAGAAGAATGTTATATGCGGTCACCGCCATGGTCACGCATTCGAATGCCACCTGCAAATTATTGGCCCACGTGGCGAGATTTTTTTTTTTTTTTTTGGTGCTTACACACTCTCATGTCGTGCGCTCTGAATTGGCCCAAAGAGAAAGAGAGATAGAGAGAGAGAGAGAGAGAGAGAGAGAGAGAGAGAGAGGAAAAAAAAAACAGCAGTCACTAATCTGAGCCCAGTTCAAGCAGAGTTCGCCCACCGCCAGCACATCTGTGAAGCAGCTGAGTGAAGAGAGAGCCGCTGCCCAAACCGACACTCTCCCGCCTCAGCAAATCACACAGCCTAAGGGTGCCTTGGCACTGCCTTACTAGTTGTCCTTTTTATAAAAGACAAATAAGCACAAACCCCGGGCTGTTGGCCAAAGCGGCCGTCTCTGACACTGATGTCGAAACGAAGACTTTGGATGCCTGCTTGATGTGTGATCTTAGTGTGTTAAAAAAGGGAAAAAAAAAAGAAATAAATAGGCTGTGGTGGTTGGTGGTTGTCCGTTGTCAGGACATTTTTCTCTGCCTTCTTGTGCCGTCACACATTCCCTAATTAATCCAAACCCCCCCAACTCCCCATCTCCCCTCCTCTGCCGCTGCCACAACACAGCGTAATTTGCAAAACCACTTGATGGCTTCAAAAGTTTTAACCAGACAACTTTGGTCTTTGGAGAGGAAAAAGACAGTGTGGAAAGTGTTAGTGTTAGGGCTAGGTGTGTGGTAGGCCTCTTGGATCCGTCTTGTTACTTGTTTCCCCCCCAACCCCAGCTCTCTCACTTTTTGATGTGTGTGTGTGTGTGTGTGTGTGTGTGTGTGTGTGTGTGTGTGTGTATGTGCACATGCTGATAAGGGTCAAACTACTCATTCTGACATGGTGATATCATCTGGGAGTATCGCAAATTACAGCCCTCAATCAAACAAACTGTCACCACAGTGCTTGTTTTCCTTCTCCTTTGTCTCGAGGTGACATTCTGGCTGGAAAGAAAATGACGAATGGTGTGAGAGGCTCCAAGGAGCCCACTCTAAAGTAAGCAATCAAATCAGAAAAGACGATTACAAACACGGAACAAGGGAACCGTGATTAAAGTAAGGGGAGGAGGGTACGTGGAGATGATTTTGACATTATAATGATAAGTATGAGTTACAGCGGTATGAGATTTTCATGGTCTGATAACTGTCTCAGAAAATATCACAGTTTTACGGAATCACAGTATAATATATTCCACAATTATTCCTCTTTTTCTTCTTCGAAGTCAAAATGACCCTTAAAGGACCCTTTGGTGAAATTAACACCATTTAAAAATGAAAAAGTATTGGAAATAGAATTAATAGACCAATGAAAATGCAGCACAATGACTTGCATTAAGCTCTTATTTTACATTAAGTTCCGTTCAAAGTTAAGAACATTTTGCTTTATCCTGTAAAATCACAGCAACGATATGTAAAAAGACTTTATTTCGATCATCAGATACAAATGCACACAGAAAGACAAACGAACATACAGACAGACAGATAAACAGGCAGACATACAAACAGACATACAATCAGATAGACATACAGACAGACAGACAGACAGGCAGGCAGACACAAACAGACAGACATACATACAGACATACAATCAGACAGACATACAGACAGACATGCATACTAACAGACATACAATCAGACAGACATATAAACAGACCTACAGACACACAATCAGACAGACATACAAACAGACACACATACAGCCATATAAACAGACATAAAAACAGACAGACATACAGACAGATAGACAAACTTATTAGCAGACAGACATACATACATACATACAGACAGACATATAGAGACAGATAAATAGATAGATAGATAGATAGATAGATAGATAGATAGATAGATAGATAGATAGATAGATAGATAGATAGATAGATAGATAGATAGACACACTGATAAGCACACAGATAGACAAACCCAAACCATAGCACATTCACCAAACTGTAAAATGGTTATTTCCTATGAGTCATCAACAAACATCAGATATCAGTTATCAGATATCAGTTATCAGATATCAGTTATCAGATATCAGTTATCCAATACACAAGCACACAAGGGACGTGATCTCACTCCGTGGGTTAAAGCAACTGGGAGCTGAGTGGTCAGAGAGGTCAGACAGGATGCACTGTAAGATAACTTTATTGTGAACTCAATTTAATGATTGAAATCCCACTTTTAAAGCACTTTTACTTCAGGGTTAACATCTTATAACCGTACTCTGATCATCTCTGTTTGGGTTGCATTTCTCGTCAATACTGATATGAATCGAATGTACAAAGTATGATAACCATCAATTTTAATACCACATTAAACCAGTTTTCCACTGCAACCCTACTATGAGAACGAACTGGGCCTTCTGATGACTACAGCGGCCACAATGATGCAAAGAGCTGAGAAGATGCCAGCATTGTTGATGATCCACATATTCATCTCTCTCTCTCTCTCTCTCTCTCTCTCTCTCTCTCTCTCTCTCTCTCTCTCGCTCGCTCGCTTGCTTGTACACACAAAGTTCTGCTAAATAAGCTCATCATTGCTCCCTAATAAAAGGCATCATGTTGAACACATGTAGACAACACAACGCTTCCACTGAGTCAGCCCTTGCACAACAACAGCCTTTAAATGGAAACAAGCAGCTTTTGGGTTTTAGCATCAAAGCCATTAATAAGCGATGGATAACCAGAAGCCACTCTCCAGCCCAGGCCAAACCAAACACACAATTAAACACATGCTGAGTGGTGCCGGAAAACTGCTTTCAATACTGCTGAAATGCAGCACAAGTGGTTGCTGAAAACCTCAAACCCGAGCTAATGGAAGACAACGTGGCTCAGTCCCCATATGAGGAAACGGGAGGCCACAATTTGAGCGAAAAACATTCATAGTTGGATACGCCGTATGACCAAATGTTTGTGGACACCCCTTGTAATGAATATATTCCACTGCTTCATTTTGCATCCATTGCTGACAAAGATGTGCAAATGCACATACAACTTGTCTAGTCATCGTACAGAGACACTTCCAATAGAATAGAACACTCTGGTGCAGATAAACAAACATGAACCTACTGGCACCTTGACTAAAGCCAAGGGTGGGCCAGAGGGCTATAAAGAGTTCATCCTGCTTTTGATGGAATAACCAGTTCTACTGCCTAGGGAAGGCTTTCTGCTAGATTATTCTACAATGTTAGAGCATTTCTGTGAAGATTGGATTGCATTCAGTGATAAAAACAACAATCAGGGCAGGATGATCACCATTTACAGTAATGGCACTTAGCTGACACTCTTATCCAGAGCAACTTAAAAGGTTTCTCACATTATAGAGGTGGGTCAGAGTAGTGTTAGGAGTCTTATTGGTGTAGCACAGCATAGTTTCCCAGACTGGGAATTGAACCCTAGTCTCATACATGGTGTGGTGGCTCGCTGGTGGTATTATCACCACCACACCAACCACGCACTACATCCCCAACTCATTCCAGAAAAATTGGATAGAGCACCATCATTCCACAGAACACAGGTCCACTGCTCCACACCTCAATGCTGGGGGGCTTTATGCCCCTCTAGCAAGAGCTGGACTGACAACTTAATTCAGCCCTGAATTTGTTACAATCAGACCCCTTGTGTTTGGTTTCAGCCAACCATGGCAGGGGGTCCTTTTTGATTGGTTTTGTCTAATGAGGGGCTACCTTTTGATCAGTTTCATTTTGTCCATGTTTTGTGGACTGGGGGTGGTAGTGGTCCCTTTTGATTGGTTTCGTTTTGTCAACATGGGTGTGTGGGGGGGGGGTCATGTTTTGTTGACCGGTGCCTTCTCCTCCTCAGCAGTCCACACCATAGCAACCATAGCAACCCACCAGAATTTTTCCCGGCTGTCCAGATGACCAGGCCATCCATGCCTCTAGCCCATAGCTGGTATTAGGCATGGTGGCAACAGATTCATGTTTGTTTATCTGCTCTAGAGAGTCCAGTACTTATGTGTGTCATCAGTGGGTGCTTCATAAAACAGAAGTATGGGTGTCCACAAACATTTGGACATGTAGATGATCTAAGCTTGTATTTAGATTTAACAGTACTGTATGTTATACAGTGAGCCACCTAGAACCGCCTGAATCTAGTGTTTATCACGTTTGTCCTATTTTGATTCCTAGATGACCAGTCCCTTTGTATTTTGCTGCGGAGACGACAAATGTCAAAGAGCTAACCAGAATAACATCATAGACAAATATATTCATAGAGTTACAATTCCTGCTCGTGAACCTTTCATGTCAAATGTTTGTGTTCTATAAACAGCCCGACTCTGAGTTTCATTATGACTTGATGAGAGGTCGGCATGTACTGTACCGTGGCTGAGCGTAATGCAAAGTGACTACAAGGGCATCAGATACGTTGGGAAACATCTCCACTTGAAGCCCTGTGTCAGTGTCTATTAGTGTTACTGATTGGAAACCATAACACTGTTACCTTCCGCACTGGTAGTTCTGCAGTCTTCTGAATTTATATAAGAATAAAAGTGAGCTCCAGTTCAACATGTGGAAGAACAGCCAGTGAAATATCTGTCAAACCTGAACAGAGGAGGTCCTCGGTCTATTTATGTCTACTGTCAGTTTCTCAAGAAGCCTTTCAGACAACTGACTAATTCATGTTTATTATTGTAGGATGGAAAGATGTGAGCTGATGAAACATTTGAGTTGGGGTCTTTCGTTTGTGGGCAACAGACAGATTCTATTAATGTTTTAATATGTTAGTTAGAGTTTTATACATTTCTTCATTTGTATAGGTTTAACAGCTGGTATTACAACATGTTCAAAATGAACCATAGACAAGCTAAAAGTAACATTAATTAAATGTTAGTTTTTATCTTTTTTTAATAGAAGTATTATTCTGAACTATACTATTCTTTCAATGATTATGAATATTAATATGGTTGATACATAGTTTACTATGGGTTTTTAGGATTATTTTAAATGGATATATAAATGGATCCAAAACAAGAAAATAAACTTTTCTATTGGTCCATTCATAATGTATTATTATTATTATTCTAAATACACATTTGTATATATATCATTATATACATATAATAAAATAAAATAACTATAATATATATATAAAAAACTTATTTTAAACTTTTAAATAATCTATTATTATTTTATACAAACAAACACAATTTTGTGTTGTTCTGGGATATATTGTGATATTTAAAAATGTTAATAAGCTAACATGTCATGATATTAATAATATATTTGCTTGTCCAATATTGGGGTAAAATAAATGATAGATATGTCATGGAAGTTAAGAACAGTGTGAAATTTCCTTTTGTATCAAGCATCAAATAAGTTTCATAAAAATGTACAAACATTGCAATAACAATGCTGAAATTATATATTGTGCAGCCTTTTCATTTATAAATATTTTTCTTATATTACACACACACACACACACACACACACACACACACACACACACACACACACACACACATATATTGTCACTGTCCAATGGCAACAGGAGAAGTCAAATATACTCTTAACTCTGCATGAAAGTGAATGTAAAATAAAAATAATTAACAGTCATTTTTGCGGCTACAGTTTTCCAAACAGACATTTTGTATTGTCCCCACAATAGATAGTTGAATATGTGAGTAAAAGGGTCTGTTATAATATTCAAAAATGCATTGTTTAGGTTTGACTATATGCAACTTTTAAGTAATGCTAATAACAGTAATGTTCATCATACTACACACACACACGCACACACACACCCACACACGCACGCACACACACACACACACACACACCACTCACTGTCATTGTGCTGCTGCTTACAATGTGCTCAGTGCTGCACACACTATAGAGCAGAGAAGGCCTAATAAAAATAATGTGAAACATTTGCCTTCAAAGAGTTTGCTTTTAATATCCATTTAACTCTGAAGGATCACATTATGGCACTTATAGCTTTTGTGTACCGTGTCCCTTTGATCTGAGTGGCTTGATCTAGCTGGAGTTCGGCTACATGACAATGAAAATAGTTGGCACTTTGTACAGCTTGCCAAGTAGAAGTAAGCACACTGGCTGATGGGTCTGCTGGGGACTTGGACTGTTTGCTTTCAGATGGAGATGTCCAGCTTCAGGGAGGGCTTTAGATTTAATTAACCTTTAGAACTCTAGGCCAACGTCATGGGATGTTTTCATAGTTCTATTCACCAAGAAATTCCAGAAACAGATCACAGTTTACTTAAATTTGTCTTCATTTGAGATGTAAAATTGAACAGAATTTAAATATTTGTATAAATGTGACCATGCTTTAATCAAAAATGTAATTGCACATACATTTGTTTATGTTTTGTTGCTTATAGGGACTAAAACCTGTTACATCTCACAAAACCTTTTGGAAATTGATCATCCAGATTGCTTTTGAGTTGAACATTCAATCATTCTGATGATCTATTTATAATGATTATTTTGACAAAGATATTTACAATAATAGGTTCTTCAAAATGCTTGACAGTAGTTCAAATACATTTTTATTTAATTCAAATGCCTTTATTAGTTTTGTTTTTTATGTATTTACCAGTATTATTCTTTCTCAGGTCTTTTATTCTGAAATTTGAACACAGTGTGAGCAAAGAGAGAGAGACAGCAAACAGCCCTTTCCTTCTCATTTTACTTTTAACCTAATATCAGCCCTGCCCCCTCTCACTGGTCAGTCTCCATGCAGGTTTAACATGTGGACAGAGCAGTAAACGTCTCCTTTGGCATTTAAACTGGGATTTGTTAGATAGGATAGTCTTCTAGATTATGATATGTATCACATCTGTAGGTTACTCTGATCTTGAGATATGAAACCTAGAAAACTGTTTGTAACTGGCCACAATATGCCGATCTCTGGTTTTAAGTGTTAAGGAATGTTTTACACACAAATGTATACATTTTGGGCACTGATATTAAGAAATGCAGAAACATAAGAGATAGGAAAGAAAACAACAGAAAAACACCTGAAACTTGTGAAAGATGGCAGTGGCAGCAACTGGAGACAACATAGATTATTTATTATGGTTCAGGCTTTCAAGTCATGGAGATGGACAACTTTAATTCAAGTAACGTCAGTGCTCGTTGCAAAATGCAGTAATTTTAGGAGAGACAATTATGGTCACCTAACCTTTCCTTTCCCGAAGCACAAGATGATGTGTGTTCTTCTATATAGGGAGGTTTTATAATGTCTTTCAGGCTGCCGTTTTTGCACGAGGATGAAAACAGGGGCTCTTTTGTATGTCAGCCCTCACGTTTTAATGGCACACCAATAAAACTGCTCCCTGATCATGGTATTGAAATCACAGGGCCGGCGGAACGCTCCCTTCTCATGCCGTCTGGAAGACATCCTAGCTGAGGAGGTACACCACATCTTACAGCGGGCTGCTTGCGTTTTTCTGCAGTGGTGTGTGTATGAGCGTGCACAATGGTTTACAGGGGTTTAATCCACATGCATTAAGTGGTGAATGCATTTTGTGAATCAGTTTTATGGTCTCCGGTCAGCGCTTTGTGTTGTGGCCAAACAGGTCGTGTCAGACTTTGGAGGCTGCACCAACCAAAGGGCCACCATGACAGTCAAAAGCAGGACTGTTAACCTTTATGACCTCTAATTTGGGCTCATTTGTCAGATGCTATTGTGAGACATGATAAATCCAGAGAAACGTGTTGTGGGTACTGCAAAAAAGGACGTTTCCTAGGCTAATGGTCCTTCTGTCTATGTATAACATCCAAACCAAGGAGATTTTACTCGATGAAACTCACAATTACATCCAGAACCTCTCAAGGTTCTTCAAGGAACCTTCATTAAAATCACAAGGGTTTCTTGAAGGTTCCATGAAGCACCTTAAGAGGTTCCTCCACAGTACCTACAAAAGTTCTTCAAGGATCTTGTACATTTATCTGTGTATATGGTACTGGAAACATTTTTTTTAACAACAGTAGAACATTTTTGGTATCAACCCTGTATCTCTGCATCTAGAGTGGTTCTTGAAAATGAACCCAATGTTCTATATTTCTGAAAAAAGAAACTCTGCTCATTAAACCAATGAGAAAAAGTAATTATTGGGTCTCATTTGTTTGATTTGGTTTTGCTTATCTACTTTTAGGGATTTTTGCACAAACATCTAAAGGGTTCACAAACTTCCAAGCACCACTGTAGATGCCTGTCACCATAGAGAAGAACAATTCAACTCTCCCAATGGTTCTTTGAGTCATCAAAGTCATCGTTCTGTACAGAACTATTGCCTGCACCATAGATCTCTTATATACGTGAGAATGGTTTAACAATCTCTGATTTTAAGGGAATACCAAGGAACCATTGCAGAACCTATATTATGTATGCTAAAAGGTTCTTGAACATGTTCTTCATTAAAGGCAATGGTTTTCTACAGAATTATGGCACATAAACAAAAATGCTGTTTGTTTGGCAGTAGTACAGGGTTTCTCAACCTTGAAGCCCTCTCTAGTGGTCATAAGGCCCATCCTCAGGGGGAGACAGTAGTCTGTAGTGGGCTGGAAATGACACTTTAAGTCATAACCATTAAGATATAATCAAGTCTATGTGAAAGAAATGGTTTAATGTAAGGAAAAATCAAGAGATCAGTGGGGTCTGACAAACAGAGATGCTTTTAGACAGAATTAAAGAATTAAAGACATGTCTGATGTTAGCAACGCATCTTTACTGCTCGTTTTTGTGACAGTTGGAACAGATGTGTTCACGAAGAAATGTTATTTTTAAGTTGTTGTTCAGGCCCAAATTCTCACATTTTCATTATCAGAGAAACAATAGCCAAAAATCAATTTTTTTTTTTTTTACAAAACTTAAAAAAAAAGATTAAAGTTTACACAAACTGTTTTGTTTTCTTGTGGGCCGTTATGGTTTCTAATTATAAACAGATGACCATGAGGTGGAAAAGGATGAGAACCCCTGCTATAGTATTGTATTTTGTATATTAATGAGTTATGTGTGGTTTTATGTACCAAAAATCATTCATTTTCACACGACTGTTTTCAAACCTCTTTTTAGTCATTTTTAGTGATGAAACACATAAAGGAACAAACCACCAGAAATCTGAATACATACATGTACAGTATGTACTAGTAGTCTGTGACTGTAATGTTGGGAATTTCTTGTGTTCAGTATCCACCCACTGTGCATTTATATATATGGTGTAGATGAAAGCACAAAAAACAAATCTGGCAAGAAGTACAAAAGAAAATAAAAGAGGGAAAAAAGCATCAAGAGGCAGAAACACACTGCGTCAGCAAGAAAAGAAAAGAAACCCCTCTTTTGAAATCGGGGCATAATCGGTCTGGAGACTCCAGCATGGAAGACTTAAATAATGGAGTTCAGGTTTTGATATAACTATTACTGCCAGGGAAGGACGCTTTGATGTTAATTGAAACCACTGGGCAGCAATCTGCTTTACAGCACTGACAAATAACAGCTTCCTATGGCTTATCATTGAACGTTAGGGCACAGGGGAGGCCGCGTTCACTTCCACATGCTCATTCCATACTTGGTTGTCTGTAGTGGGAGTAGAATCTGGGGTGTTTGTAACGGTGCCCTTGGTTTTTGCAAATGTGCTTAAAAAGTGCTTGACAGTGTTCAGGCTTTTTCTTTTTTCATCCAACCAGACTTTTCACTTCTTTTGAAGAAACCACATCACAATTACACGACGCATTCATAAAGCATAGGTGGCCCGGTGTTAAAGCCCACATGGGAAGCCTATCATTATTTGTACCAGAGGTTCTCCTTAAATGCTGGCCCGTTTTTTAAGTCATGCATTAGGCAGGCAAGGCAATGAGCTTCTGGATCTAATATGGACCTCCACAATGGTCTCCTATTCTTTCCCCCCTTCTTTACTATATTCTTGTGTCAAGCATGTTTCACCTTTGATTCTCTTCTTTCCTTTGCCTTTTCATTCTCTCCTTTTTTATATACGCTCATTATATCATCTATGGGTAAAAGACAACCTCACGCAAGGGTCATCCGGTGCTGATGCAACGCACAATAACACAAAACATCCCCTGCGGTGCAAAGTGGGAACAGAAAATTGGCCAGACAAAAGACGTGGAGGATTTGATGGGCTGCAGAAGGTCGTTCCCTCTCTTTTTTCCCCCCCTTTGCTCCCATACCCACCCCCACCCTTCTCTTCTCCTGAACCATGCTAGTGCCACATTTGAGCTGAGCACAGACTCAGGCATCAGAGCCCAGGAAAGGAATCACTTGTTGAATCCCAGTCACTCTCTGGAGCTCTTATGCCCCAAATGATTGACAGCTATAATACATGCATGGTGATTTAGAACATAAACCATACATGATCACAGATTGAAGTGACGAGTGGGAGATGAGAAACAATAACAGACATGAACTTTACTGCTTTACAAAAAAAAAAGAGAGAGAAAAAAGCCCACAATAACAGAATCAGTGTTCTTTCTATTATCCTAAGGAGAAAAAAAAAAAAACAGACATATGCTTCCACATATTCCCCCCATGCACATACATACATACACCATATACCCACATGTTTATGCCCTTTTATGCATATGGATCCACTTTGGCTTAGGTATATCTCAAACAGATCCTTTCTTCTCAAGCTAAAGGGGAAAGGAGGAAATGTAAGTTATAAATAGGAATCAAAAGAGCCCTCCCGTTTATTGCAACAGGATGCCAGAGACACCGACATCTTTGAAAGTATGAGAGCTTTGAGCTTTTTACAAGACAGGTGAAGGGAACACATGTGTTAAATCAGCGCACCCGCCTGGCCCTGGTCAGCCCTACCATAAAAGAAAAAGAGATTACAAAGAGGTCTAATGAAGACACTGATCAAAGCCTGTAACAGTAATATGTAACAGGTGTTTTCAGACCTTCAGCACATGAACAGGGGGGGGTTGGGGCTTATGTCTTTCGCAGACCACACTCTTTTGTCCTGATGAAACGGATAACCAGTCGAGCGCTTTTCAACACTTCTCCTGGAGAGATTATGAGTATCTGCTGACCTCAGGAGAGCAACAGGAGTTCCAGTGTGCGTTTGATATAGAAATGTTCCTACATATTGTTTCACAGCTCTGAGCCCTGTCCATGAAAAAAACAAAAAACAAAAAGAAAAACCACCGCATTGCTGGTTTTGGGGCCCTTTCTACCTTTGGCTGTGAAGCACCTGGGTGTAGGCTATGATCGACAGAAGGCTGAAGGAGACTTGGCAAGACTCGGCTTTGGAATATGTTGAGGAGTGATTGTGTTTTTATGCAAGTTTTGCTTCTGTTTTTCATCTACTCACACGAAGTGAAGTGGAATTAAATCTAAGGGTGCGCACAACTATTCAAGCAGCTTTCCATGATTATGTATTCCTCTACCACTTATGATAATGATAATGTTAGCTGTTGTCATCTGAAGCGGTGGCTCTGATTCTTGCTCCTGGGCCTTGTTTCACAACACACGTTCAACTTCAACAAAGTTCACGAGAGTTGCATGAGAGGCACTGGCATATTTTTTCCAGTGCCTGCACACTGTATGTTGTCCAATATGCTTCCAAACAGTAGGTCACACAGTGGCATTTTAAATGATCATCATTGTTCTTGTTATGGTGATTATGAAGTCAGATAGACAGAACAAAGCTGTGCACCCTTGTTTTTGATTTTACACAAAATTTGGATCTCCGATTTTTTCCCATGAGTTTAAAACAATCTGAATTGATCATGGATAACTTAATAATATAAGTGATGAAACCTTTATGAAACCCATGATTGTTTTTGCCATTTTTAACCAACCATTTGGTTTGGCATGTGTTCACCCAGCTGCCATGTGCACAAGGCAGGTGAAACCTTCTTATGGCGTAATTAACATGTTTTTTGTACATTTCAGGTGAAAATCATCTCTGCAAGAAATTTGTTGAGGTATTTAGTGAGCATTCTTTGAGTTTGCTCGTTTCATTACCACCATAAACAATTTTTGCTGTTGACTCAGGATTAGTCTGGGTCTAAAGATTAGGAGAGTGTGCTTTAGACTGGAAGGTCACTGGTTCAATCCCCTTGACTGGCAGGATGTGAGGGGTGGAGAAGGATGAACAGTACTATCTCCTCCCTCAACATTTATGCCTGAGGTAACCCCAAGCAAGGCATATGTAATACCCATAAATATCCACTGCCACATAATTAACATTGTACTGCCACAAATCTGCATCCTGGCACTGTTATTGTACTCTATTCATCATTAAGCATATTCTTAATAATGTACTTCATTCATATCTGCCTTACTCATTGCACCATCTGCACTTTATGTAAAAAAAATACTATTTATTGCACTTCTGGTTAGATGTTTACATTTCATTGGCTCCCTACCTGTACTCTCCACAATGACTCTGCTGCTTCTTCCTGAAGAGGGTCACAGGTAATCCAGAGCCCACCTGGAATCATCGGACACAAGGCAGGAATAGCCCTTGGACAGGGCTTCAGTCTATCACAGGCACACACATAGTCATTAGGAAAGCATAGGGGGCAATTTAGTGGATTTTCAGTGTCTTCATTAGCCCCGCCCCCTCTGGGATTGAATTCGGCTTGAAATGAGTGAATTATGTTTTCTGATTAGTCATCACACAATAATGGGACCATATTCAGATGGGGTCTTGTTGTTTGTTATATGTGTACAATGTCTGTAGTTTAATCTGATCCCGAGTTATGAAGCCTAGAAAACGACACGTAACTGCCCACAAAGGGCTGATCTTTGGTTCTAGGAGATATAAGAGATATTCAACTGATTAATCAGATGAGGTATGCTGGGAGCGGGGACGCCTCTAGGACCAGAGCTGAGAAACGGAAAACACTAAACCCAAGAAACAAAGTGACAGCTTATAAACTGAAAATAAAGTGCCTTGACCAGTTCGGAGCTAATCTTAAAGAAACAAGAACACCTTCCCATGTGGGTGACTGGGGTTCAATCCCCTGTCTGGGCAACTCAGCTGTGCTACACCCTTTGGGAGCCAGTCCTTGGCTCTTAACACTACTCTTAACACTACTCTGACCCTCCTCTGTAATATGAGCAACCTTATAAGTAACTTTAGATAAGAGTAAACAAAATGCCTAAAAAGTAAACAAGACAAACAAATTCATTACTGACATTCCTTCATTTCCACCCTAAAACCATTGCATTAAAGACCCGCTCTTATCATCTGTTATACATTTTGCCTCTGTTTTGGATTCTTGTCTTAATATTTACATCTTCAACAAAAGTTCAGACTCCAACGTAGAGCGTTCTGAAGCACGACTTCCGCCTTGCGTCACGTTACAAGCGTGGCTTTTTCCTGGCGCGGGGGACATGGGAAATGTAGTCCATGGCCGAGCACGCGCGGGCGAACTTCGCACTCTAATCGTTTTTACGACTAAAATCGCGTCCGCAGGACCGTAGCTGCACCTTGTGTGCGACGGCAGGGCGCGGAGCAGCTGGTGGGCTTTGCCAAAAGACGGCGAGAAAGCTGGAGGGAGAGATAAAAAGACTACATTTCCCACGCCGGCGCAGAGCGAAATCGAGGCAGTGTAAACAGTGCTCCAGGAACATGAAAAGATCGGATGACAGTGAGAGGGAAAAGAGGAGAAAGGTATCGCTTGCGGGTTTCTCTCAGTCCGCCAAGCACCGCGCGCCGTGGCACACTTTCTAACGATTGTTTGTGTGGGTCCCGATCGCTGTTGCATGCGCCGTGTTGTTGTGGGGGGGCTTTGCAAGCCTGCGCGTCTCCCACGCTGGAGGTTTTCCTCTCTTTTGCATCATGTTTCTCTCTCCCTGCACCAAAGGGCAGGGTGCAATCAACCGGGCCGTGTGTTTGGCTCCTGGCAACTGCCACCACCTAGGAAGCCCACACCTGCCCCCTGAACGAAAACAAATGAATGAACTGATGAGATAAAGCAGTGTTCCTTCGTCCTAGAGGCACCCCCCTACAAAAAAACCTTTACTCCCCCCAAAGACACACACACACCTTACCCCAGGCATCAGTGAAGTTCTTGTTAGTTGAATAAGGTGTGGGTTGGAGCAGGGGCATCTCTAAACCATCCAGGGTAGGGGTGCCTCTAGGACCAGTGATGCGAAGCACTGAGATGAATGGGTTACTCCACATGCCAGTCTGGGTTCAGGACATGATTGTTGCCGGATGAGTGTTGGGTGGATTTGTGTGCAGCGTGATGTGTGTTCTGGTGAAACAGCTACTGGTATATCTCAGAACATTAACAACCAGTAAGGCTGGTATGGTGTGATATGTGGTATTCAATGTGAAAAGTACCTGACATCCTTTATGCTATATTATAAATTGTTTGCATTTCTTCTTCACAAATGCAGTTGTCTGATTTATGTCCCCTCTCTAGTGTGCATGGGAGAGAGGGAATTGGGGTGGAGGTGAGCAGAGTAGAGGAGCAGCCGAGAGCAGGAGGTGTAGCAGAGCCAGGGAGCACAAAACGGGTTTTCTGCCAGATTTAAACAGAACCAGTTAAAAAACTTCCAAACTCATCACGTTCTGCAGCCTGGTGATTAGGGAACCAGCCTTGTGACTGGAAGGTTGCTGTTTTGATTCCTTGAGCAAGGCACTTAATTCCTCAAATGCTCCCCAGGTGGGCAACCCACCACTCCAGAGGTATGTGAGCTCACTGCCCCTAGAGTGTGAATTCACTGGTTTGTCTGTGTATGTGTATTTGTGTGTGTGTGTGTGCGCGTTAAATGTGGAGGACACATTCCCCAGTGTGCAAGCAAGGGACTCTAGAAGTCTTAGAACCTATGAATTGGTCCAGGTTTTCATTTAGATTCTAGCAGATTACAGAGCATACCTATAAGTATGCGCACCTTTGCTTTTGTTATCTGGTGTGACATGCTTGTGCAGCAATAACTTCAACTAAACGTTCGATATGGAGGAACTTTCCTCTCATGAACTGCCTGCATCAGGGGCTTCCACTACATTTCTTATAGATTGAAGTCAGGACTTGGCCATTCCAAAACATTCACTTTATTCTTTTTATTTTTTTTGATGGAACAAATTGTGTGTTCAGGGTCACTGTCTTGATGCATGACCCACATCTTAAGATTCTTAACAGATGATCTGACATTTTCCTTTAGAATTTGCTATGAATTATTCAGAATTCATAAAGATGACAAACCATCCTGACTCAAATGCAGCAAAATTGGCTCAAACCAGGGTAATACCACCCCCATGAATGCAGGTTTTTCATTTCTTCAAACATAACACACCTCATTTAAACATTGTTCCAGTAGCCTTCTGGTTTGTCCATAGCAATTTGCAGATTGGCAGGAATGTTCTCTTTGGAGAGCAGCAGCTCATTTTTTTCATATGTGAAAAATACCATGTAAAACAATTGTCACCCAACAAATCATTTACATTTTTTACTATATTTAAACATATTGAACACATTTCTCTTTCATACAGAAGAGCAGCTGAGAACAGGAAAAGCTTTTCCATAAGATTGAAATGGAACTTTTTTTTTTAAACTGTAAAACTCGATATAAATGATATCAGCTCTGCCCAAATCCCACTCTGTTTATATCCTGATATTGATATAAATACTGTTATATCACCCAGCCCTATTGTTCAGCATAAATTATTCCATCTTTAAATGTATTCAGCTGGCAAATATTTTAATTTATCCACTATTTAGTGCATCTGTAATTATCTTAAATAGAAGATAGATAGATGGATAGAACGAACGAGCGAACAAACTTTATTGATCCCCTTGGGAGGGTTCTATATAGAGCTGTTGCCTTTACTGAAGCACCCTTGAACAACCACTTTTGGCTGTAAAGTAGCAGGTTGGCACATGTAAGTGCAAATAAAAATACTAGATAAATAATTTGAGATGCTTGGAAACGATAAGAAAAGTAGTAACAAATCAATTATTTGATGTGGTTTGCTGAATAAATATGCAGTGTAACAATTCACTAAGTTTGGCACGCGTTGGGACAAGCAATAACTATTTTAGAACATTATTCACAATGGTTTCCTACATTCTTCATCATAACACATTAGACTCTGTAAATTAGGATATCATTAGTCATCCTGTAAAGCAGCACTGTCTGAGCTATATCAGTATACAGTGCAGCCATTGTCAGAATTAAATCATAATTGGGGAAGAAGGCATTCAGAATCAAGAGGCCTGTTCCATTATAATTCATCTGCCATACACTTTCTAATAGTGGTGTGATTAGCTTGTTATTGGCAGAATGTATGATAGAATGATAACATTGGCAGCAGATCCGAGGCCCCGGAGCAGAACAGTGCTCCCGCAGTGTGCAGTGTTTGTGATTTCTGTGTTGACAGAAAGGACTTAATATGAGTCGAACTAATGCAGATTGTGTTTCTGCTTTCTGAGCAGGTAAATTAGCTGGCAGATTACTGCCTTTACCCACCAAACCTAACTACTCGAGGGCCGAAATCACATTTCAGATGATGCTGTGGTTTTTGGAAGCTGTGGCATTTCAGAGGCATGGAACTCATATTTCTCAGAATAATAGATTATTGTACTTTGGATGTTGTTTAGAAAGGCTTTGAGAAATAGACATTAGATTATCAGATTATAGTTTATTAGTGATCTGTATTTTATGTGTGGAATTATCGGTGGTGATGCGTTATCGCTGCCGACATCCAGATGTTTTGACTTTTGAGTTATTTGGTCTCATCAGATGTATATGCTAATATTTTTGCAACTCTGTGTACAAATGCAAATGGTCTCTCATGGCGAGCAGATGGCACTCTCTGATCACATCACACCCAGTGAGATGCCGGTTGGCACAGACATACAATGTTAGCCATGGTATTGGTGCTGGCGATCTGGCGCTTTCCTCCGAGTGCATTGGCTGCCCAGCAATGATGCAATGGTGGCAGATTGAAAAGAGATGGTGGTTTGCTTCACACGTATTGAAGGAGGCATGTGCTTGTCTTCACCATTTTTATAGTGTCAGGAGCATCGTTTGTGATTGGGGAGAGGCCTAACGGGGGTCTGGGTAATTTGCACACCCAAATGAATTAAAAAAACAAAACAAAACAAAGCAAAACAACAGCTTTTTAACTATATTCTAATACTATATTCAGTTGAGTCAATTTAAATGGGCAGGAATGTTCTCTTTGGAGAGCAGCAGCTTTCTCATTGCAACCCTACCATGCAGTCCATTGTTGTGTAGTGGTCTCCTTATGGTGGACTTGATGAAATAGTCAATGAAACTATTTTTTTTGCAGATTTTCTGCAGTGATTTGCCTAAATGCTTACTTTATAATATCCTGTACTCTCCCTGTCTCCCTGTCTGTCTGTCTGTCTCTGGTCTCTAGTGGCACATGTGTTTGGATCATGTCTGACAGCAGTGAAACTATGTAGGACGTGGTTCCTCCTGTTTATTAAAAAAGAGCCATGGAGACCAGATGAGCTACTGGCTCACTGAGCAGTTCCTGCTGCTGGTGTTCACACAGTCTGACGGACAGACACACAGGCAGATAGGAAAAATGGGTAGGCAAACAGGCCTGAAAGCTCAACCACTGTTTTTCTCTTGGATTGATATGCTTTGTTGGCATGACCATACCCTAGATGTCGAAATGTTTGTGGACACAGCTACTTTAGGTTGCACCCATTGCTGACACACATGTGCAAATACAGGGGTTTTAGATCACAATAATTTATTAGTATGGTGTATTAGGGCCTCCTTTTGCGGCCAATACAGCGTCAATTCGTCTTGGGAATGACATTTTTTGGATACATTCCGGGTTAGCAACCCAACATCCCTTTCAGACAGCTTCCTCTTGCGTCCACAGTTAATCCTGTTGGATGTGGTTGGTCCTTCTTGGTGGTTTGCTGACATTACCCTGGATACTGTGGCTCTTGATACATCACAAAGACTTGCTGTCTTGGTCACGGATGCGCCAGCAAGATGTGCACCAACAACTTGTCCCCTTTTGAACTCTGGTATGTCCCCCATAATGTTGTGTGTGTTGCAATATTTTGAGCGAAACTGTGCTCTTACCTGCTAATTGAACCTTCACACTCTGCTCTTACTGGTGCAATTAATGAAGATTGGCCACCAGGCTGCTCCAATTTAGCCATGAAACCTCCCACAATAAAATGACAGGTGTTTCAGTTTCATTGTCCAACCCCTGTATGTTCTCTGGAATGACGGTGCTCCATCCAATACTTTTGAGATGAGATGGGGAGGGCTGGTGATCATCCAACATCCTGACCTCGCTAATGTTCTTGTTGTTGAATGCAATCAAATCCTCCCTGCAGTGCTCTTCTAGTAATTCAGAATATAGTAAAAAGCTCTTTAATACCCTTGATTGCAGAAGAAACAATGAAAGAGCAGGTGTCCAAATACCTTTGTCCAAAAAAAACTGAAAATAAAGCATCAGATGAAATAAAGTCTCCATCCCACCTTCTTTCCATATCCTTTCTTTATAAATGAAGCTGCGCATTAAAACTGTTTGCTGTCAATGATTAATTTCCAATTTGTATATATTTTTGTATACGTATATCTCATGTCTATCTTTTTTTTTGTTGCTATTAATAACATTTAATCCGTTGAAATGAATTTGTATTCAATTATTTACAACCATAAACAAATATATAAAACTGCTCATATGTTATTTCTTCCACTCTTCTAAGAGAGGCGACTGACCAATTAATTCAATTACATGTAATCAGACGTTTCACTGCCTGTTACACAGTGTGTGACTGTGAGAAAAACTCTGACAGAGTGTTTGCAGGTTATTAAACATTATAACAAAAGTCGCTTCAGCTTTTCACTCTCACAGCATCCTCATGGTGAGTAGAATAGCTGTGCTGGGTGAGCGATCCTGGCAGCATGGCTGTTAAACCACAGATTAGGCCTGGTGTTTACGCCTGTGGTCGGTTTCAGACCACTTTATCATAATCGGTAATACGTGAGGACATAAGCCCTAGTCTTGAAAGTGGGATGTGTTGCAAGTTACGCTCCATCATTGGATGTGGACTGATGTGTCCTTTCTCATGTCACAAAAGAAGCTACGAGTGATTTGTCTTTTGAAAGCGTTTTTCTTTGAAAAAAAAAAAAAAAAAAAATACCTCGTTCTCTCTTCAGCTTTGCCAGGGATTTCCTAACCATATGTGCTGCATGTGCAGGCTGAGAAAGCCCGTCCTGATTATCGTCCTGTACCATAAAAACAGGCATGTTGTTGGCTAATAGACTATTAAAGGGTGACTTCATCCCTTAAGAAATGCCCTTACACGGCCCTCTGCCTGTAGAAATGCTGTCAGCGTTATTATTTGATCCAAGAACAGTGAAGTGAAAGTCACTAGATTTCGACTCAGTTTAAGCGAAACCAACTGTGCAGGCTCAATTAAAGGGTTTTACCATAAATACCGTTCAATTTATTGGACATGCTGTTGTGTGTACGGGGTTCGTACGGGGTTTGGTCAGTCGAGTAGGTCTGTGTTTTTCCACTGGGTGAAGGAAAAAAAAAAAAAAAAAGTCCGCTTTAGTCGAGTCTTTTGTCTCCCTGCTCTCCATCTGCTGAACACGCTTTATAACTTCACACTTGTAAGCTGGCTGAAGGATCCTGTGTTTCTTTTGACACTTTGTCTGATGTCTGTTTGATGTTTTGTTGACAGGATAACCCTTGTCTGCAGATGAAATATGCTTCTGACACACTAAAAAGAACCTTAATGCAGGGAAAAAAAAAAAAAAACGGAATCAGGAAAGAGATAAAGGAATTTTTCTCGTTCCCCGAATGGACCGTAAGTAATGACAGCAGAGGGTTGCCAGATGTTCCAAAGCACTTTTTTTCCCCCCTCTTTCAGACATCCCTCCTCCTCGCCTATCGCTTATCATTCTGAAGTGGCTTTGCCTCATTGGCTTTCCAGGCTCGTGCATTTGCCGGAGCAAGCTGTTTAGGCTATTTAATTCCTAAACACTCATTAAAATGGTTTGTGTTCCCCTTGGCGATTCTGTTAAATTAACAACTAGCTACAGCTACAGGCTGATTATGTGACCACACAGCCTGTCTTGGTTAATCGATCCCTCCCCCTCTCCAATCCACCTTCGCAAAATGCTTCCCTGTAAGTAAGTGTAAGTCTAACGATTTATGGGCGTTAACGTCCAGCTGCTGTCATGTTGGAGCCGATGTTTTAGCGGGATGAGGTGTCACTTTCGGTCTAATCAGCAACTTTCCTCTTGCCTCTCTCTCTCTCTCTCTCTCTCTCTCTCTCTCTCTCTCTCTCTCTCGTTCCACTACCTGATGTACGGCCGGCCTCTATTAATGACTCCATAATGGAGAAATAGTGTGGGGTGTTGACATAAAGCACACTCAGGAATACATAAGACCACCAGCTACACAGGACTGGATTTACATTTGTGGGATGGGGGGGGGGGTGATGAAAGCGAATGAAAAGGAATGCAAAAGAAAGAGAGAAAGAGGAAAGTGCTCAGTAGCTCCTGACTTCATCAGGCTGGTGTCCATAAAAAGAGAGTGAGAGCAAGAGTGAGAAGCGAAACAAGGCTGGGGGTGGGTGGGGGGTGTGGGGGTGGTTAGAAAAAATACTGCCCCAGCTGATAATGATACCATTACACTAATGGAGGCAGCAAATGAAGTAGCAGGCTGACACCCTGCTTTATTACCGCAGGGGGGCACTTCCTGCTGCATTCCTAATGGCTGGAGCAGCAAGTATTGATCAGGCCATCATACCGCTAATCCACACGGACATTACTTGCCGCAACGACATGTCAATCCTGCCACTAGCTGCCACCAGCCCCTAGCTACAGCTTCACAGCCTTCTCACGGCCACACAAGGCCTCGATCGCTGCCCCCACCCTCTAGTTCCTCCCTTGATTTAGGGCCGGAGTGGGAGCGCGGCGGGGTGGATGTCAGCAGAGAGGGTGTTGTGATGGGCCTCAGTCGGGAAGGTTTGATTTTTGAGAGAAAGAGAGAGCGAGAGAGGGACAAAGCAGGAAACAAGGGGTGGAGGAAAGGGGTAATAGGGCACGGTAATTAAGTAAAAGCAATAGGCCTGCTTTAATTAAGACGTTAAGCATTATCTGCTCTCCTGCCTCTTTATGGCTGTGTTGGACAGTGTTTGTGCTTAAGTAATGAGAGAGCTGCTGTCTTCTAATGACCTTTCGCTGTAAATAAGGACAAGCTGAGGTGTATTAAGCGTCGCCAGGTGCCACATGTCATTAGATCACGGAGATCTCCATTGATGTGGTAAATGAGCTGTGCAGGAGATTAACACTGGACACAGCATTTCCTTTACACTGCTCTGCTGTTCGAATGGATTGATAGGAATGTAAAATTGAGGGATGCACGGATACGGAAATTGTTTCTTTTTTATTAGTTGTTTGAGCAAGTTTAATATTTTATGTACAAGCCACCTTCATGTCATTGCTGAACCGTATAGTAAACTGTTTCCAGAACCTGCCAAGTTTGGTGAATTTGCTGTTGATTATTAACCTTTAGAATCGTAGGCCAATTGTGGGGGATATTTTTGTTATTTTATGTATTTTTATTTGCTGAAAAATATAGGAGACACTTAACAGATATTGTTATTTTCAGGAGATCTCAGGCTCCTTAAATGAGTCTGTATTTGAAGACAAATTAAGTTAATTTTAGACAAGTTTCCATTTTTTTAGCTGGAAATGCAAGTACTTATAATATTTTAATCTGAAATGTAAAAGAGCACAAACAGCCCCTCCCTTCTCATTTTCCCCAATAACCCAATATTTAGATTAGTGACATCATTAGCCCCTCCCCCACTTGCTGATCAGTTGGAGTCTGCATGCAGGTTCATCATGTACATGGACAGAGCAGTAAACATGCACTGGATTTCCTTAATGGTTAGATGGGTCTCGTACTTGGTTATGAAGCTTGATCATGTTCATGGTTATGATCATGTCTGTAGGTTACTCTGATCCAGAGGTATCCAGATTACTCCAACTGAAGCAGGATAGACTCTTTAATATCCTTGATTTCAGAAGAAACAGTATGGCGACCGTCATCAACCGGGTTGACCCCCCATGACCAGCATTACCAAAATCAAATGCAACACACATTAGGCTGGTCAAGAGCTGGTTAAAAAGCTAGTTTACCAGCATAGAGTATGTTTTTGCCTGGATGACCGATTTTTTTTAACCACATTGACCATCAGAAAGCAGAAAGTCTGAAAATCAGGATCTAAACTCCTTGGTAGATCTTTCATTTTTCAGTTTGAAACTCTGCGAGAGCTTCCGTTCCTAAGCTATCCACACCCTGTTAACCTGCTGATGATGGAAAGCTTCATCACGAATGGCTTTAAACCCGATTAACAGTGCCAGAGCAGGCTTTCCTTTGGTACCGGTCTGTTCTGCTGTCACCCAGTTGGCCTCCACCCGGCCTTGGCGATCACTCTCTGTGAGCTTTGGCGTTAGTCTCTTTCCCCTGTATCAGCACATCTAGTTCTAACCTCTGCTCTGCCTCTAATCAAACGGTTTAGCTTAAGGGGAGCACTCATTCAGGCCTCTCATTATGAATGCTCCTGTAGCCATAAAGATGTATATTTATATATCTCCATCTCGGTGGCTGTCGCAGGGGTAACTAGATATTGATCTGGATATTTAGTCATTTCTTTCTGCTCGGCCATCAATATTCGGCTAACCCGCGAGTGTGCTATGCTTGACCCCGCTGCCTGCCTCTGTCTCAGATCCCTTTGGAGTTTAGTGATATACTATTCTGAAAAGCAAATCAATGAGTGAATATGAAGTTTGGAGTGTAATATAGGGCGACCCCGGGGCCTGTGGCGCTCGCATTGATCCGATATGTGGACTTAGGTTGATTTGTCTGTCGCAAGGCTTTGCTTTCTATATCATCTATAGACTGTGGGGGATCACATATCCTTATGCCTTATGTGCAGGCCTTTAAAATTCATCCCATATCTTTTATTATTTATGTTGCTTTACACTCCAAAAGACCTTCTATGAAGATACAGATGTTTCAGAAGAAGCAAGGGTTCACTGTTTATTGTTCTCTCTCTGCAAAATGGTACTTTTTTGCCATTTTGCATTTTTAACCATTTTTAGGTTTGCTGGGGCTGCAACAAATGAGTGAATAATCCGATTCCTCAAATGATTAATTGATTATTAGGATTATGAATTGCTCAATTATCAAAAATGCTCTTGAACTTAGCTTGAGTTTTTTATGCATTTACTAGCAGGGCTGGCTGATATATTTATGTCCGTATCGGGATATAAGTAGTGGAACATATGTGCTCTGATCATTTATATCAAGTTATAAATTTCAATCTTGTGGAAACATTTGTTCTGTGCCCTCGCTTGGCTCCACCCCCTGCTCGCAGCTCCTCCTCTACTCTGCTCCCGTTTGCCATTATTCGTGCTTTCACCTGCACACACTTTTAATTTAAAGACTTAAATTAAAAATTAATCTTTAATATGTAGTCAGAAAGAGGCAAGGATTTCTTTGGGTGTCTTATTTTTTTCATATTATATATCGCCATTCAACAAAATATATCAGGATGTGACTTTTTGTGACTATATTGCCCAGCCCTATTTACCAACTAATAATGAACACAATGAAGATGAAAGCCTCCAAAATGTAATTGTTTAAATATAGCAAATCTAAATCAGTTATCCCATTTATTTTCAGATTAACCAACAACATGTTGAGTTGGGTTTTTCAAATTTGTGTATACAGACTTCATTCTGGACACTTCTTCGTGTAGATGTGTATGATAACATCAAAACATGGACATTGGGCAGTGAGTGGCGTAGCATGCTAAGGCACTACCACCTGATCCTGGGGTTGCGGGCTCAAATGCTGGTTCATGTTGCTCACCATCGGCAGCCGGGGTCCAGAGGGAGAGAAATTGGCTTCCTCTCCCTTGGGGGGTGGGTAGCTGGCGCTCTTCCCACATCACATAAGTGTGCTGCTGGTCGGCGCAGGCGTCTGCCGAACATTGCGTCATGTTCTTATTGCGTCCGGTGTTCTCCTCCAGGTAGGAAATCATTGCATGTCTTGGAGGAAACATGTGGATGATCTCTCCCCCCTGGCACCCGAAGCAGGGCACATAATGTGAGAGACAACTTAAGGGGATGGGTAATTGGCACGTCTAAATTAGTAGGTAGCAGCTCGATGTCCAGATTGAGGGAATTTATTATTGTAAAAAGTAACAGGGGCAGAAAACTTGTTACACAAGATGATCAAAACCACTTGTTCATGGTCTCTAGTACTGGACCATTACAAATTACCATTACATCGATCAGCCATAGCATTAGTACCAAATATTGAATAGTTGCCACCACAACAAGTCAGAGCATTGAATGCATGGACTTCACAAGACCTCTGATCCAGAGGTCTGATCTGAGTGTCCTGTGGTTTCTGACACCAAGGCATTAAGCAGCAGATGCTTTAAGTCCTGTAAGAGCATTAATGAGCCTTAGGTGACCATGACCAATAGTGGTTAACACATTAGAATTTTTGTTTCTGCCGAATCGCTGACCGATTGACAAGGCCATGGAAGGTGTTCATGTAATGCTGTATTATGGATTTAATCATTGTATATCATACTGAGAGCTACACATTGTGTGCTAATGAAACATGTCAACTGTGAGCTAGCAGTCCTGCTGACCCATCCATTTAGAGTTCATCTGTCAGCATTGGGGTGATCGGTGCTAATATATAGTCAATAATCAATATGCTCAGTAACCATAGAAGCATCCCAAGTGACCATTGAATAAACATAGGATTGATCTGGTAACCTAGACAGAGGCGTTTTATTCCCTGTGTGTATGCTTGAGTGTGCTGATGTCAATTCCACTCTCATATTCTCACATTCAAGGCAAATTCCTATGTCTGTGGAGCTCACAGCATCTATCGGCATGTTTATTTCAGTTTCTGTTGTCTATAGGCCTTATTTCTCGTTCTTCTCCAGTATTTCCTCTAGACTGTCCCCCTGTCCCCCTCTAGACTGTACCTGATTTCTGTGTTCTCTACACATTTAGGTCATTGTGATTTTGTGAGTTAGAACGTATCATTTTTTGATCTTAAAAGCAGCTGGATTACCAAAATTTGGGGTTTGGATTATGGGTATGCATTGCAAATCAAATTGGTTACCATAACAACCAATTGGCAACCACTTGGCAACATCATATAACCACCTGGTCCATCATAGCAACCACTTGGCAACCATTTAGCAGGTGTTGGGTAAGTGGTTACTTTGGTATCCTAGATGGTTACTATGGTGTTGGTAAATGGTTACTAGAGTATCCTGGGTGGTTGGTATGATGTTGTCACGTGTTTGGTAGGTGGTTGGTAAGTGTTTGGTGGGAATTTTGCAGCTACTTTCTTTTGCAGGTGAAGTTTTTTTTTTTAGGATTTTCACTCCAACTTGCATTTAATACTTATGCTTTAACCCTTACACGTATAATTAGTCACTTCCTGTGGAAAACTGCGCGTGTGAATGGGGCTTTAATGTCATTGGACGGCGTTTTTAACTGCACACAAAACACTGATCTGTGGTTTAAACCTTCGTTATGCAATTCATTGCATATATGACCAAAAATGAAATTGGATAATTAAAAAACGATGGCAGTTTGGTTAAAAACAGACAAACATTTACACATATGTGTTGGAAAGCAGGAGACATAATGCAGTACGGATGCTTTGTTATTGGTATTTTTCTTCCCTCACTCTCCCTTCTTTCACCTGCTCTGGCAGCACAGCGGGGCACATCTCTGCTGTTTATTTGTGAATTTATTTTCCTCTGTAACGGCTCACCTTTTCTTGTAAAGGGAAACTACCTAACGATGGGCCTTTGCCCGACATCTGTTTCCCATCGCTGGGCCAAAGACCCTCATTCACTCCAGCTACAGGAGGCCTTTTTCACAAGGGCCTGTAAATGCTAGCCGTTAATTTGTACAGCATAAGTTATTTTCTATAAATAGGGGAAATGAAAGTGGGTGTAAGTACCTGGCTTATGGTGGGTGTGTGTGTGCACGCATGTGTGTGTGTGTGTTGGAGCCTGGGGCATGGGACGGGGGCAGTACACCATTGCTGGATGAAGAGAAAGAACGCAAGTCAATGCCAAAGAGAGAAGTGTGTAGTCTGGAACTCGTGCCAGTTAGGAAAACCTAAGCATGCCATGATCCACCTGTGTTGAGTGCTGAGAAGAGTTCGCCAAGTCTGCTTTATAGACTTGTTTTACAGCAGCTAATGGACTAAATCGCTTCCCGTTGTTTATGAAGAAAGTGGCGTTTATTGTGATTGATGATGATCTGCTTGCTTTTCATTATTACTGAAGATGCAGTGAAAGACATGCTTAGTGAGTAATCATAAGCATGTGATGTTTTCTTGGTCTGTGTCACAATCTTATTCCACTGAAACTGAGCGCTGATGCAGAGTTTCAGTACAATAATGAGATAATAATCATTGTAGAATTTGTCTTTGCAGTTGTAGCTTTCATTGGAAGGGTGGAAACTGGATGTACACTTGCTGACACTTAAATAACGCACCCTGACAGTTGCTAGAAATCCCGCCATGCTGTTCTGTCTGGGGCAGATGGGTAAGTGATTACAGGTGTGGTCTGATTAGACACTGGGTCTTGCCGTCAAAGTGCTCCCTTCACTGACCTACAGAAACACTCTTGTACCTTTTGGTGAGAGATCGTTGACTGCTAAACATGCCTCTATGAAATTTTGTCTCTTACGACTTTGAAAAGGAGGCTCATAGTTTCGGAGAATTGCCTGCCTTCTATTCTGTCCTGACCAAGCTACCATCGCCGTCTTTGCAGCAGTGTTATCAATGAGAATCCTGGACTGAACTGTTTTGTCTTTAGCAGCAAATCCAGGTTCAGTACAGAGGCCTAGTGGTGAGTTCTTCCGTTGTGATGATCTGGGGAGCCATTGCATGCAGTGCTCCCTCCCAGTAATGATACGAGGGACACCAACAGCCCAGTGATGTGTCCTGCAGACACATGTTGCCTTCCAACTAGCATTTTTTAGCAGGATAATGCCCAACCACACACACAACGGGTTTCCCAGGATTGTCTCTGCTCTTTCAACTCTTGCCAGTCGAGCATGTATTGGACCAGCTATGTGTATGCAGGATCTACAAGCCCAGCTCCAACATCTGTTGGCAAATGTGCTGCAGGATGCCATATAGAAACTCCATTCCTCCATTCCCAACTGTATATCATTTTTTTAGCTGGGCTACAAGTGGCCCAACAAGGTACTAGAGCATCCTTTTTTCTATTGTATGGTTTTCCCCAGTGAACTTACAGTGGGGAAAATAAGTATTTAGTCAGTCACCAATTGTGCAAGTTCTCCCTCTTAAAAAGATGAGAGAGGCCGTTAATTGACATCATAGGTAGACCTCAACTATGAGAGACAAAATGTGAAAAAAAATTGAGAAAATAATTTTGTCTGACTTTTAAAGAATTTATTTGCAAATAATGGTGGAAAATAAGTATTTGGTCAATAACAAAAGTTCATCTCAATACTTTGTTGTATATCCTCTGTTGGCAATGACAGAGGTCAAACGTTTTCTGTAAGTCTTCACAAGGTTGGCACACACTGTTGCTGGTATGTTGGCCCATTCCTCCATGCAGATCTCCTCTAGAGCAGTGATGTTTTGGGGCTGTCGGCGGGCAACACGGACTTTTAACTCCCTCCAAAGGTTTTCGATGGGGTTGAGATCGGGAGACTGGCTAGGCCACTCCAGGACTTTGAAATGTTTCTTACGAAGCCACTCCTTTGTTGCCCTGGCAGTGTGCTTGGGATCATTGTCATGCTGAAAGACCCAGCCACGTTTCATCTTCATTGCCCTTGCTGATGGAAGGAGGTTTGCACCCAAAATCTCACAATACATGGCCCCATTCATTCTTTCATGTACACGGACCAGTCGTCCTGGTCCCTTTGCAGAGAAACAGCCCCAAAGCATGATGTTGCCACCCCCATGCTTCACAGTTGGTATGGTGTTCTTTGGATGCAACTCCGCATTCACTGTCCTCCAAACACGACGAGTTGTGTTTTTACCAAATAGTTCTACTTTGGTTTCATCTGACCATATGACCTTCTCCCAATACTCTTCTGGAACATCCAAATGCTCTCTAGCAAACTTCAGACGTGCCTGGATATGGACTGGCTTAAGTAGGGGGACACGTCTGGCACTGCAAGATCTGAGTCCCTGGCGTCGTAGTGTGTTGCTGATGGTAGCCTTTGTAACGTTGGTCCCAGCTTTCTGCAGGTCATTCACTAGATCCCCACTTGTGGTTCTGGGATTTTTCCTCACCGTTCTTGTGATCATTTTGACCCCACGGGCTGAGATCTTGCGTGGAGCCCCAGATCGAGGGAGATTAGTAGTGGTCTTGTAGGTCTTCCATTTTCTAATTATTGCTCCCACAGTAGATTTCTTCACACCAAGCTGCTTGCCTATTGCAGATTCAGTCTTCCCAGCCTGGTGCAGGTCTACAATTCGGTTTCTGGTGTCCTCCGACAGCTCTTTCGTCTTCACCATAGTGGAGTTTGGAGTGTGACTGTTTGAGGTGTCTTTTATACTGTTAACGACTTCAAACAGGTACCATTAATACAGGTAATGAGTGGGGGAAAGAGGAGCCTCTTAAAAAAGAAGTTACAGGTCTGTGACAGCCAGAAATCTTGCTTGTTTGTAGGTGACCAAATACTTATTTTCCACCATTATTTGCAAATAAATTCTTTAAAAGTCAGACAAAATTATTTTCTCAATTTTTTTTCACATTTTGTCTCTCATAGTTGAGGTCTACCTATGATGTCAATTAACGGCCTCTCTCATCTTTTTAAGTGGGAGAACTTGCACAATTGGTGACTGACTAAATACTTATTTTCCCCACTGTAATAGTGAACTTAATATATCATTACATTCACACTTACTTAATAAGCAGGACTCTTTTAATACCCTTGATTTTAAAGAAATGCTGGACGATGTATCATTATTTATATCGATATCGGGATATAAACGGCGATATCTGGGCTCTGTACAGGGACTAGACATGCTGTTTGCTCAAATGTATCAACACTGAGTGCAACTTAAAGTAGCTGAATGCATTCGTTAGAAGGGGTGTCCACAAACATTTGCACACATAATGTGTTTGAACTACACCAGATTAGCCCTCTGTGTTTGACAGGCGCTCATTCTCTTCTCATTTTCCTCACCCTTTCCTGTTTGCCTCTCAGAATAACTTTGACTCGTGTATTTCAAGGTTGGTATCGCCATGCCGACAGTTTGACGGGCAGTCTGTCAGGAGCATGGTTTTTTGCAGTAGTGCGGTTTTATTTGGAGAGAAGAGAGCTTGAGAAAAGGTGCACTTGAGTGGTCAGTGGTGCATAACACTTGCCTCTCAACACTGTCTCCTCTTCACTTAACCTTTGACCAATAAAATATACACACACACACACACACACACACATGCTTTCTCTTTCCCTCACTCCTTCTCTCTGTTCAGCCGGCCATAAGTTTATCCAAAGCTGCTGTCAACCACATGATCAGGCTTGCATAAAAATGCTACTGTTCTGTCTTTCTGTTAGTCTTTCGCTATATCCGTCTGTCTGTCTCTGGTCCGATTTTCTCTGCTGGTTTGAAGAAGACCAGCAGGAGTTGATGGGTCGGGTTCTGTTTCTAAGGTGGTGGGCATTGGTGTGTGTGCACTCTTGACTCTTGGTCAGATGGGTATAAGGGTAGCAGTCCCAGTTTGCTTTGCTGTGGAATGTGTGTGCTGGTTCAGGGGAGTGTAAGGAATGAGGGTTTGGTATCTCTCTGATGTCCCTTGGTGCACCACAGACGTGTAAAGTAATGTTGTACGCTGTAAACAGTACAAGATCCTTAAGGAATGGTGCTTCGAGGAACCTGCAAGGAACCCTTGTCCTTTTATTGATGGTTCTTTGAAGCATCTTAAGAGGTTTCTCCACAGGTTTCCAATGGAAGAACCTCCACATGTTCCTCAAGGATGCACTTTTAACAGTGTAGACGGTATTGAAAGTTTTCACCATGTTTTTCCAATAAGATATTGCAGTATTGCTCTGAATCACCCTGAGAACCTCCACAGGACCATCTCTACCCAACCAGTTGCTGTGCTTCACAGCAGTGTTTTGTGATCTGTTTCTGCCTCAGGCTTAAATGGGAATGGGAATTTCATTTCGGACAGTCTTGACCTGACTCTTCTCCTACCCCAGGAATCTGATTTGCACCACAGAAACCCAAGATTTGACTCAAACTTGCACTATAGAACCACAAGACTAAGACTCGAGATTCAACTCAAACCGTAGAGACTCCAAGATTTAATACAGACTCAAACCCCAAAGACTTGAGACTCATTTTGAATTCATACTCCAAGATTTGTACCATAGAGACTTAAGAATGGATTTGGACTCGACTTAAACACTCGAGACTAAACTCGGATTTGCATCACAAAGACTGAAGTCTGGAAGAACACTCACAGTTGCACCACAGAGACCCAAGAGACTGGACTTAGACTCACACCCTCAAAATGTTGGTTTAACATTCTGAGAAAGACTCAAGACTCTCAATGCCACCACAGACACTCAAGACTTGACTCAGACTTGAACCACAAAGACTTAAGACTCAGACTCTGCTAGAGGCTCAAGTCGTCTTGGACTCTTGTTGCAGAGACTTGACTCTGACTTGCATGAAGCAACCTCTGAAACTCTGTGCCAGAGGTAGGCATTCCCACTCACTCCCATTTCCGATTCAGAAACCCGGCACTGCAGGACCAGTATATCTTACCCTTGATCTTCGGCCAGTGCTACGAATGCATAAGGCAAGGAGGAAAGCAAATGCAATATACGCAAACTCAACCTTACGCACAAGTCGCCCTTCGTTTCTAACGTTCCACTAGTTTCTGTTGTAAGCAAGCAGGACTCCCTCAGTGATACACCCATCGATCCATCTATCCATCTTCTTTTCCACTTCTTGGAAGGGGTTGCATTGGGTCCAGAACCTATATGGGAACAAGGCAAGAAGGCAGGATACCACATACATTCATTCACACCCGGGGTGGGGGGGGGGGTGACCATAGTACCCTGGAAGTCCGGTTATCCAAGTTTCCTGAGCAGTGCAACACACTTCCTACCTGTGGTTTCCCCCATGCTGCCCCCTAACAAACACAAGTGTTCTTTAATAGAGTTGTGCTGTGTCGCACAACTATTGTGAGCAACAATAATGCAGAGTATTTTCATTTCATCCTGAATGCTCATGCATACGATGACAATGCTGTGACTGTTTCCCCCACCCAAGGACTACACACACACACACACACACACACACACACGCACAAACACGTCACACTGGCATCACAGGACTGTCTCAGCCACTTCACTTATTCGACAGCCTGTGTTGAGCCTATCACTGTTAGGAAGTGTCGGAAGTGCGTCCGCTGCTTCCCCACAACAATAGGGATTAATATGGAGACTCTGTAAAATGTGTTTTTTTGCCTCGGTATGCTTGGTGTGTGTCAGCGTGCGAGTGTATGTGTGCGTGCACCGTCTTATCAGCTCGAACAGGATCCAGCGTCATCCTCCTTCTCCTGCACTGCCAATTACACAGCGGATCATTAACTTCAAGGGTTTAAATGTTCCAACACTGGTATTACCACATCCAGCTTAGTCCCTGACAGATGTACCCACTTTAATTCGCTACTTCCTTTCCCTTTCGTCCTTTAATTAATTTATGTATCATTGCCCCCCCCACTCCCCCAACCACCACCACCACCACCACCACCAGTGTCATTCGTGGTAATCAGGGTTGCCATGGCAGTAGCAAAGGAGCTTCTCTGTTGTCATGACGGTGATTTATTCGGCAGTTCAATCGGCTAATGTATTCAGTGAATGAAAGGTAAACAGGAGATAATTGAGTGTGTGTGTGTGTGTGTGTGCGACTGTTTGTGTGTGTCACTGTCTGACGCTAGCCTGAAGGCTTTTGACAGTAGAGAGAGAGAGACTGTTGTAAATGTTTGTAGTTGTGGATTTTATAAAGAGAGGAACCTGATGGTGTTGTGCAAGAACGTCCTTTTATACCTCGGAATTCAACAAGACTTTTCCATACGTTTGGATGTTTGTTTGTTTGTACATGTTTGATTCTGTATCTAACAGCAGATAAGGCTATAAGATGGTTGCTGTCACGTACGCCATGTTGTCTTTATTATCTTTGGAATGCTCCGAGAGACGGAGGACAGCAAATGGAAACCTATACGCAAAGTCTCTCCTTTGATGCTCACCTATGCACTTCAGTTCTCTTTGATCTGAGGAAGGGTTTTCCGAACTTTCAGATCACATGACAGTGATGCCTGATTCGGGATGGGGTTAGGAGTGCACTAAGACCACTTTTTGACTTTCCAAAGTCGATGCTTGGTTTTCAAGTACACTGTATGTCCAAATGTTTGAGGACACCCTTCTAATGAATGCACACAGCTACTTTAAGCTGCAGCCATTGCTGACACAGATGTGAAAATGTACACGCACAGCTTGTTTTTGTGGCTCTAGAGAAGTGCTGACGCTGTGGAGCAATGGAACTGTGTAATGAAACATTCCTCTGGATTGATAGTAGTCCATCCTTCATTGTTTCACCAGTGCATGCTGGTCATGCTGTTTGCGATCGGCAGCAGGAGTCGGGAAAAGCAAAATTGGCCATGCTCTCTCTGGGTGGGTGGAGGGCGCTCTCTCCCCCACATCACTCCCAGTGCACTGTGCACAGGCACAGGAGGTTGTTAGCCATTGTATTGTAGCTGGGGACGTGGCACTTTCCACCAAATCCATTGGCTGCCCAGCAATAATGCAATGGCGGTATTTGAAAAAGTCAGTGGCTGACTTCATATGTATTGGAGGCGTGTGCTAGTCTTCACCCTTTTAGAGTTGGGAGTATTGTATGTGATGGGGGAGAGTCCTAATGGGTGTTGGGTATTTGGCACTTCTAAACGGGGGAGGGGCGATAAACGATAAACTCATTCGAATACCGTTGATCATTCAAGAGAACACAGTTCCACTGCTGGCGGGAGCTTTAGTAGGTTAATGCATTCATTAGAAGGGGGTGTCCACAAACATTTGGACATATAGTGTAGGACTACTTTACATTTACGTCACAGGACAGAAGTTAGGCTTAGTCTTGGTTTCTTATACCACACCTTTTACAGCAAACCTATAAAGCTCATTACAGCAAATGCTTCACTCTAGTTCATTTAATCCTAATATAGGTTTGATGTGTGTGTGTGTGTGTGTGTGTGTGTGTGTGTGTGTGTGTGTGTGTGTGTATATCTATAGCCTACAGAGAGGCTATAATCCCCCCCCCCAATTTGCTCATGCTATGGTTATAATTGACCAGGTTTGACCGCTGGTCATGTGGCATTACACGGGTCAGATTGAGTAATTATTTCGAGGCCACTGACTCCACACAAGATGAATAGTTTTTGAAGAGAGCATAATGGGGGGCTGACCTACACTGACACCCGCTTTATTTCACCCTCGTCCTCAACTCCCATCTCTCTCACCCTACAGTACCCACAAGCCATGATTTATACTCTACCATCCACACACACGCACACACGCACACACACACACACACACGCACACACAGGTGTAGGTGTATGTGTGTAAAGGGGATAGTGAAGGGAGGGGTGACGGGTCTCTGGACTCAGCCTTGTCTCTGGCTGTATTATTGAACACAAGGTGATGTTAAAGGCAGAGATGCTAAGGAGGACGTCAATACACTCGTTTATAATTTCATTTAGTCATTGTGAAGCTGTTTCTTTTCACCAGTGCTTTTTCCTCAAATTCCATTTTATGTTTTTGTTTGCACACTTTTTTTCTTTTTTCTCCAAATCGGATATTTTCTGAAAAATAGAAAAATTCAAAAAAAAAAAAAAAAAAAAAAGAGCAACAATACAGTACAGCACCCAACACGGTGTGCCAGTTCATATGCGGGCATACAGACATGCATTCTCTCACTCACACACACACACTCATTTACTCAACAGTGCAGTTTAGAGTAGCCAGTTCACCTGATCGCCATGTTTTTGGTATGTGGGAGGAAACCGGAGTTTCCAAGAGTGGAAAAAATGCCAAAACCCCAGCGCCGGCAGGCCAATGTGCTAAACATCAAATCACTGTGTCGCTCATAATTAATGCGGAAGCTTTAATGAGTTCATTTTTTAATGCGAATGAATAGTTTTACCTAATTTGGCCTCACTTTTCCCAGTAATTTACTCGTTTAACAGATCCTAGGGACGCATCAGTGCTTTTATTTGGTGATGTAAACACAGTGTCACTACCGTTGAGTTCATAAGGTAGATTCTCTGAAATATAGATTGAATCATAAATCATAACTCTGTCTGTCTCTCACAGATATGCTCAGTGCATATCTGTCCTGCCTCACTTAATCCATCTGTTTGTCTGGTAAAAATAATTGAAGCTACTAATTTTACCGTTTTTACATTGTGCATAGTTTACCATGCATACCACAATACACATTTATTTATTTGAAAAATTCAAGAATGTTCCAGCATTTTAACTTATGTTAATGTTATTAAAAGTTGATTCTAATGATAAAGTTTCATATAATTTAGTTAGAAAATCTGCAGTCTTAATAAGAAGGAAAAGTGCACATAATCGTGGTTAATCACAGTGAATTGTGTGATTAATTCATTAATTGTTTTAATCAGTTGATAATAGTAATTACACAAGCTTTACTAATGTAACTCTAAAGTTTTATCAGTGAATGTCAGCAGTAGTTACATTCTAGTTGCCTGGTTTATGATGTGCAACAACATAGTTATTAGAGACACTTAAATGAAGTCTGACATTTTTTAATGTCTAATTTTACAGGCATACGTTTGATGGAGGTCGAACATGTTTAGCCAGAACTGTTTGCATTTTTGGCCGCAGTCAGAACAAAAGCTCCTCTAATAGCTGTCTTTCATTTAAGAAATACAGCGTGAGTCAGGCCTTTTTCAGGCGGCGTGATGCTGAGAAATTCACCCATTTTTATGTCTTTTTGCGTTTAGACTATTGCAGCACTTCGCACGACTGCCAAAAACCACAATAGACCAAATACAGCTTGTTGAGAGTGATTCAGTGAGAATTCTAACACCCACAAGGCGTTAGTCCTCCTTTTCTTGCATTACGACACTGGCTGCCTGTTTCTCTTAAAATTGCTTGTGACAATCTTTGTTTCTAATGCTCTTATTGGGTTAAAACCATCATACAGCTCTGTGTCTGTACGGTCATCAAATGCAGGCCTGTTAAATGTTCCAAAAATGAAATATAAAAACTTTGGCACCACTCTGTCATACTTTACCAACATATATTCACTGATCATTAGTGGCTTAAAAAAACCCAACAATAATCATATGTATTTATATATTTATTTGATATTTATTTAAAATTGTAAACATATTTTTATTATCAATTTAATATTTTATGCAAATTTTTTATTATTATGTCATTATATTTTTCTCTTTTTATTTTTTTATGTAAAATTTATGCTGTTTCTGTGCCTATTTTCATCTTTTTCTCCTTTTAAATATTTTATAGTTCACATTTTATATATATTTCATAAAATCATAAAAATAACAACAACAATAATGATAATAATAATATTAATGATAGAAATATTTAAAAGGAAATACATATTAAATATGACCTAATAATAAGGAATCCAGACAGTCTGCAACCTTCATGATGAATGACTCCAAATCAGCCAATACCATGAGCTCTTTCTTCATTTACAAGGTTTTTAATGAAAGTTGTGAAGGATTCACCTGCTCGTGTAAATTTTTGATGCTGCGATTTTTGATACAGTGACAAATATGTTAGTCAGACCTATTGACCCTTTGTCCACCACTGTTCTGTGTTGTGCCCCTGCTATTCAAATTGATGGTCAATCACCTGTCACTAGGTGGCAGTTGGACATCATGAATGCTCTCTCTCTCTCTCTCTCTCTCTCTCTCTCTCTCTCTCTCTCTCTCTCTCACCATCATACCATACATTTCTTCAGCTCTAGCTGTAACACTGAAGAGCTCAGGGTCATGACCCGGCTCTTTTAACTCTCTTTGGATTTTGATTGGCTGGTACAATTAACACAATCGAGCACCAACCTTAATTCTCCACATACCTCTTCAAATTCAAGACAGTATCAGTAACTTTGTGTATGGTGCTGAAATATGGGCGCACACACACACACACACACACACACACACACACACACACACACACACACACACACCCATCATCACGTTAGTGTCACTTCTGTTTTCACTGGCTTCATATTAACTTAAGTGCTTAAGGCAGGCTACTCAATATGCCACCGGCAATTACATTTTCAAATGGGTGGGTTTGCAAACATCATTCGCCTTAAGCTGTCATTGCTCACTGCTCAGGCTACTGCGATGGCAGAAAGAGGATTAAGTTATTCAATCCCTGGTAGAGTATTCTCTTTTGTTCGGGCTGACTGAAGGAGAAATAAATAAAGAAACAAGATTACTTCTTGAAGAAGAGGAAAGATTGGAGGGGGGAGGGGGATGAAAAAATAGCATATTCCATCTGTCATGTGTGCTGGATTTGGCTAATGCCATTTAGACAAGTTGTCTTTGCAGAATCCGAAGGGAAACCATATAAACACTGCGGATTGTTCCGGGTCCAGAGGTGTTGAAGCGCCTGCTTTTTAGATTAGGGAGGACAGCCTGAAGGCCCATCAAGAGCAAACCCAACTTGAGGTGTAATTCTCTTCAATAGACTGCCAGCATTTAAGGCCTACCTGTTTTTCCCAATAGACACTTAACACTGTTTAGCCTCTTCGTTCCGTTCCGTATGGGAGAGAGAGACACTGTGTGCTGCCAAGACTGTTAGATGTACTTTATTCACAGTTATTAAACTGTTGTTGGTGGTGTTTAAATGTCACATTTAAAATAGGGTTGTGTGCCTGTCTTGTGCAAAAATCTGGCGATATGATATGTATCATGATAGAGGGGGTCACGATTCGATATAGTGTGATATATTGCAGCACATTAGCAATTTTTAATATATTACGATACTTTATCAATGCAATATATTGTAATATATTGCAATACTTTAGCAATGTGATATATTGATATATAGTGCAGCACTTTAACAATGTGATATTTTGCAATATGTTGCAGCACTTTAGCAATACAATATATTGAGATAGTTTAGCACTGTCATATATTGCAATATTTTACTCCTTGGGCCAGTTTTAATAATTGCAAGGACCTTTATATACCTGAAAATGACAGATGTCTTATAGGACACAGTCACACATCCAGATATTGTTATTTTCAGAAGAACCTGGGCTACTCTAATATGACTTGTGTGTGCGTATGTGTCAACCGGCATGTAGTGCTCAGAAACACATCAATACTGTTTTTGAGAATCAAAAATCACAAAAATCAAGTGTATCAATATTTTCTCACACCTCTAATTTAAAAGTAGTTTATGTGCTTGACAGGGCAGTAATCATGTTATAGGGTGGTGCAGATCGATTCATATTCCAATGCTTAATGATTTTAAACATTAATACACAAGTATTGCCTCTGTTTGTTTGTGTATTACAGTTTACTTTTGTTTTGGGCTGCATTTAGTTTACGGCACTGTGTGTGTGTGTAATCACAGTCTACTCAGTATGTGGTTTTGCATCACCCAGCTGAAAACAAGAACACTGGTAATCACTGTAAAGTGCAATAGATATTTACAATCATGATGTCACTTAAAGATTGTTTTCGGCAGGTCTAGTATGATACGTGTACTGTGATGCTGGGCTGAATCTAATGAGCGTGACGGTCCCGCAAGCCAAAATTTAACGCCTCAGCGACTTATTGATCTGCCCTGTGGATGAGAGAGGGGGGAGAGGATGGCGGGGGGGGAGGGAGATAGATAGAGAGTGAGTGAGTGAGTGTGCATGTAGAAGGGCCTCAGGCGGGACTGTGTCCTTGACTCTGTGCCTGTAGGAGGCCCTAGAGGACGCCCACCCAGCCGTCCCCTGCCCTGCCCCAGCCAGGCGCGTTTCCCTGGGGCAGACTGCACTTTGCAGTGGGATATTGATTTTGGTGGAGGTGGAGGAAGAGGGAGGAAGAAAAGTGAAGGGATGGATAGATGGATGGAGGACTGAACATGGACTGAAGAATGTGGGAAAGAGAGAGGAGGAGAGTGAGAAGAGGATGTGGGTGAAGGCTTCTTGAAGTGACTTCTCCTTGACTGGTGCTCAGGATGTCAGAACTTAACAGTGCTGGAAGTGTTCATCACAAACACAATCACAGCTCTCTCTCTCTCTCTCTCTATAAACAGTGTGTTATCTTGCAGAAACCTTTTTTGTTGCTCCCTTGTTCTGCTCCAAACCCTGCTCTCAGCTCCTCCTCTACTCTGCTTTCCTCCCCCGAACTGATGTTCAGCCATAAAGAGGACATAAGACAGAACTACTAGCATGAAATTGGCTTATTAAAATCTTCCTTTTTTATACACACTATGTTTGACTATAGCAATTGTAGTATACTATACTAATTATTTTGTCTCCATTAGGGCTGCGTGATATATCGGTATTTATATCAAAATCTCTCCCAGACAATATTTATATCTATACCGGGATATAAACAGAGTGCTATATGGTCACTCTGATATCGTTCATATGATGGTGGTAAAGTTCTTAAATAACACTCTGTTTCAGTCTTGTGGAAAACCCTTTTCTTCTCTCTCGCTCTGGAGCTGATGCTGCATTTGAAGATGAGGTTGAGGTAGCTTCTGAAAGGAAAAGGCTGAGATTAGGCTTTGGAAGGTTTTAAAAGGTCATCTTAATGCCAGAGCTCTTGTTTTTTGCCCCCCTTCATGGTTGTGTTGGTGAGAACATAAGTAGGGGTGGAGGAGAGCAGAGTAGAGGAGGAGCTGAGAGCAGGGTCTGGAGCAGAGCCAAAGGGCTAAAAAAGGTTTGCGTTAATCTGAAGCAGAGCATCATTTAAAAACATTTAAAACTCAATATCGAAACTATTGGGGTTGGACAATGAAACTGAAACACCTGGTTTTAGACCACAATAATTTATTAGTATGGTGAACTAGGGCCTCCTTTTGAGGCAAATACAGCGTCAATTCTTCTTGGGAATGACATTTTTTGGATACAATCCGTGTTAGCACCCGAACATCTCTTTCAGACAGCTTCCTCTTGCGTCCACAGTTAATCCTGTTGGATGTGGTTGGTCCTTCTTGGTGGTGCTGACATTACCCTGGATACCGTGGCTCTTGATACATCACAAAGACTTGCTGTCTTGGTAACAGATGCGCCAGCAAGACGTGCACCAACAATTTGTCTTCTTCTGAACTCTGGTATGTCCCCCATAATGTTGTGTTCATTGCAATATTTTGAGCAAAACTGTGCCCTTACCTGCTAATTGAACCTTCACACTCTGCTCTTACTGGTGCAACATGCAATTAATGAAGATTGGCCACCAGGCTGCTCCAATTTAGCCATGAAACCTCCCACACTAAATTAACAGGTGTTTCAGTTTCATTGTCCAACCCCTGTATACCGCCTCAGTCTATATCCCGCTCTGTTTATATCCCGACATAGATAGAAATATCAGTATATTTCTAGGACTAGTGCATGCCTCCTCTGATACGTGTGAAATTAGCCACCGCCACTTTTCAAACTTGCTTGGAGGAAAATATGGTTCTTTATGGAACCAAAAAAGGTGGCATAGACGATAGGACCTTTTTAAAGGACCCAAGTATTGTAGACCTGCATTGTTAGGGCTGTGTGGCTTCAGTAGTGGGGCGTTTCTGATGATGCAGGTTTCATTAATGAACAAAAATACTTTTTTATTGTTAAAAGATTAACAATAAATAAAAGGACTTGCATAGGATCCTACACCTTCTAATTCTCATGTGTGTGAGTGTGAGTGTGTGTGTGAGTGTGTGTGAGTGTGTGTGAGTGTGTGTGAGTGTGTGTGAGTGTGTGTGAGTGTGTGTGAGTGTGTGTGTGTGTGTGTGTGTGTGTGAGTGTGTGTGTGTGTGTGTGTGTGTGTGTGTGTGTGTGTGTGGTGAAGTTGATAAAACATCTGCATTGTAACTGACAGCCCCTCTTCACCTCTATCAAAGCCCTGCCATCACTCTTCATATGGTGGGTTAGATGGATGCATGTGTGTGTGTGTGAGTGTGTGTGCATGCATGTGTGTGGTGTTCAAGTAGATGAATGGACATCAGTGAATATTAATAGCTAGGCTTACTGTCTGTTTTACTGTGTGTGTGTGTGTGTGTGTGTGTGTGTGTGTTGATGGTGGGATAGATGAATGGATGGAAGTGAATATTAAAACCCCCACCTGTCTCTGACCTGCTGTGGAGAGAAATTAACAATGATGAACAGTGCCCCCCCACCCCACTGCTGAACAGCTCTCACAGACCAGAGTCCTGACCCTACGGCTATTTTTCATCACTAAGGCCCCTGCAGTACCTGGAAGCAGTGTGTACGTTCGTGTTCAGGATGGTGTGAACTGGTCAAACTGGGTACTTCAAAAAGACCCATTCAGATTGATGTTAGCCGTGGTAATAGTGGCATGCTTATGATGTTGATGCGCTCTACCTCTGCCCTGGTGCATTGTGGGCATTGTGTGTATGTGGCACACCTCCTTGTTTTTACACTCACTGTCCATTTTATTTGCTCCATGAACCACATGGCCTGGTGCTTGAAAGTTCACATACATTTGCCACTCATGGATATATGCCATACTGAATCATTTTGTTACTCATTTGTTTGAATTTGTTTGATCAATTTTGTGTGAAACTGGTGTGAAAATCTGATGTTTTTAGTCAAATTTTTGCAGAAATATAGAAAATTCTAAAAGGTTCACGGACTTTCAAGCACCATTTTAAATCTATAATTACGGACTATAGTCCATCTTTTTCTCTGCATACTTAAGCTTCCTTTTGCCCTGTGGTCTGGACCCCAAAGGACCACCACAGAGCAGGTGTTATTTGGATGGTGGGTCACGCTCAGCCATGCAGTGACGCTGACAGGGTGGTGTCATGTTAGTATGTTTTTTGTCTTTGTCTATGAGTGCAGTGCTGCTGGACTGTTTAAACCTGTCAGTGTCACTGCTTCCCTGAGAATAGTGCACAACCAACAGCGTCCAGTGGGTGTCTTGTGACCACTGATGAAGAACTAGAGGATGACCAACATAAACTGGGAGGCAACAGATGAGCTTCTGTCCCTGACATTACTCTCAGTGTGGAAGTGTCTGATAGAGCAGAGAGTGTTTTAATTAAGTAGTGACTTAATTAAGTTGGTACCCTTAAATGACCCTGACTCACATTATTCACATTACCACTGGCTGCATGACAACTACATGATTGACCCATGCTTAACAGTTGGAAAGGTGTTCTTTTTATATCTAAAAAAAAGGTTTGTTTAGATGTTCTGTGAAAATGTCTGATGCTGAATATTGTTGCAATGGACCTGAAAAGGTTTTCTTCGGACTCTTCCCTGAAGGCCATATTTGAGGAGGTGTTGCTGTACACCTGAAGATTTGCTGACGTTTACCTGGGATGGCCTGTTCAAACGAGTGGAATCATGACCCATCTAATACGTTGCTGTGAGCTGTGGCCCAGTTTGTTCCTCTCTTCTCTGTTACCTAGAGACACTAACACATTGACTGTGTTTCCGTTTTAGCTTGTATGCGAGTGTGTATGAGTGTATACGAGTGTGTTTGAGCAGGTCCACGAATGTGTGTAATGGCACCTAGGTGCGGTGTTTTCGCGGGCCGGTTCCATGCTGTCACCCACGAGTTTTCAGCATGAGCTACACACGTCTCTCTCCTCGCCTCTTGTTTGCCCAGGTGTTCACCTCATCCGCAACACTCTTCTCTTTTTTTTAAATTTTTTTTTTTTATACCTTCTCAAGAAGGGCATTCCCTCGCCCTTTGTGCCCTCCGTCACATCCTCCAGTCCTTCCATCCCTCCCTCCGACACCCACGGCGCACATTCCGCACCGCCCTGCCAAATGAGAGGAGTGGAAGGATTGTGTTTGAAGACACTGCTGCTCTAGGTGTCAAGAGTCTGAGCTTTTGCAGGGCTGCTTGTCAGGCCATTTGATTCGGGGTGACTTTAGCAGGACGGGAGAGCTTTTGCAGCGGGTGGCACACGCGCTCCAAATGTGCAGCCCGAACACTACACTCTATTATGCCCACGCACACTTTAAAGCGATGGTTCTTGGTAAAATGTCATTTTTGTATTTGCTTGTTAGCTTAGAAATTATGCCTACACGCAGACATGCCTCTACAACATTTAGAGTGCATCATTGGATGCTGATATGATTTTGATTAATTTGGTCTGAACAAGCCTTCATTTTCATCTGGACTCTGGAGGACTGGAACCACATCCTTCTTAGCAATGAATCCACAGGACGTATGAGTATGGAGTATGGAGGTGCACGGTAATCCTGCTTTTGCTGTGTAGTGACACACTGCCAGAACTGCTGGTGTGATGATCTGAGGAGGCATCGCATATGACATCGGTCACCCTTAGTAGCGGGGAACACTTACAGGTCAGCGGTACGTGCTTCTCCTGACAGGACTTCCAACTGACAGCAGGATAATGTTCACCCACACACAGCAAGGGTTTCCCTGGAATGTCTCTGCCAGATTGCAACACTTCCTTGGCATGCCTGCTCACCAGATTGATCTCCAATCATGCATTTATGGGAGCTGCTTGGGACATGCTTTGGTAACCTATGAGTGTGCAGGATCTACAGGCCTAGTTATAACATCTGCGGACAGATGTGCCACAGGATGCCATGTAAACCTGTGTGCCTCTATGTCCAACTGTATGTCCTCTGGTATCCAGGATAGAAGCACAACAGGGTCCTAGAGCCTCCTTTCCCCCAATAAACTTATCCTTTCACTCTAATGTTGTAATCGTTTACGTATCATCAGTACATTCACACATTTCATTCTATTCCATCAGCTCCTCTTGGGTTGATATTGTGTCAGTCATTGCAGTTGGACAGTTGGATGTTCATTGTTCCTTTTTTTTTTTTAATGTGATGTGTTTCAGACACATACATATACATAGCTTCAGGCAAATTAACAAACTGTGGAAATGACATTTTTGGATGTTTTTGCCAAACTATCACTTTTAGATACTTACACCCAAAACACCAGTGTATGAACGTTCACCCATGGGCTTCTGGTGAGTGGTTTTTCCTGAACTGGTGTGAGATGTGTTGTGTTTTTGCTCCCAGCTCTGGTTAGATGGCCTGCTGAAGTTGGCTAGAAGTTTAAAAATGAGCTCTTTTAAGCAAACTTGCCATTAACTTTGGGTTTAATCAAAGTTATGATGTGGAAAATCAGCTGTAGAGGTCTGAAATCAGTCCCTCCAGTGATTTATGTATGGACTTTGAAAGTGTTAGAGGGAGAGCGTGTGTGTGTGTACATGCTTCAGAGTCCATCTGTGCAGTGAAGCTGGTCTGTCTCCTGTTTTCGCTGGAATTTGTGAGCAGCTTGATGTATTTGACATGTGCGTGACAGGCTGCTGCTCTTCAAGCCCAGCACAAGCACTCTGCTATCTGGCCCAGCTGTGTGTGTGTGTGTGTGTGTGTGTGTGTGTGTGTGTGTGTGTGTGTGTGTGTGTGTGTGTGTGTGTGTGTGTGTGTGTGTGTGTGTGTGTGTGTGTGTGTGTTTTCCTTCTACATGCTCGACTGCTCTGATGTAAGCACACACACACACACACACTAGCCCTTATTTATACCCTTGGTTTCTGTCTTAAAGATGAAATTTGACACCAGCAATGAGTCTGTGTCAGACTGTCAATTTATCTTTCTTTCTTCTTCCTCTCCTAGCATCCCCTCTCTCTCTCTCTCTCTCTCTCTCTCTCTCTCTCTCTCTCTCTCTCTCTCCTCTCCTGTCTCTCTCTCTGCTCCCCACCCCACCCAAAACCTTTGAGCTCAGACTGGCCATGAATAGTGCATATTTTGTTTTGTAGATCTGTCTGACAGTCTGCATCTCTTCTATCTGTCTTTGTTTATCCGGCTCTAAATGGAATAACTGAAATCTTCAATTCCCAGGCGCTTCCTCACATAAAGCCATTCAAACATGGTGTCTCTGCCAGTCCCTTCCTTGCTGCTCCTGCAGCTGAGCCTTATAACTATTGTAGAATATGATATCGAGGTACAGAGGACCCCCCCTGACCAAATGGCATTTTTTTTTTCATTATTGAGACAGAAACACACTAAACACCCTCTCTGTAGCTAATTACACATAAAGCTTCGCAGGGTCAGGACTTGAGTAGAATTCACGGCTTGCAAACTTTTTTTGTAGCTAAAATTCTTCGATCAGATTTTCCCCCACGCTGCTTTGGGGAGGCGTGTGTGTCTTCTCGGGTAAATCTCGCGCTCATGGCTCCGCCTCTCAAATATCGAATATTGCCAGAAAATCTTAATTTAAAAATTAATTCCAAAAAAGTAAAAAAAAAAGTTGTTACGTTTTAAATATTTCAGTTTGGAAGTGCAGTAACTCAACCTCGCTAGAACACTAGGAGGTGAGGAACAAGTGCATGCCTTCTCCGATTCATTTAGAGCCTGCTCAGATATGAGCTCCATCCTGCAATTATCGGATCTTAGTACTATGCTTGTAACTATAAGCTCATACAAAATAGAAACCCATAATCTCAGTTTATTTGAATATTTAATTTAGTTTTAAATGAAATTGATAGTCAGACAGGATCGATATTAAATTAAACTGCATTGGAATGTCACAACAAATATCCTTATCTCTGTTAGACTACTTGTAACTCTCAATTAACCAGTAGTATGTTTTTGTCTAGTGGCACTTTACACACAAACACACACACACACACACACACACACACACACACACACACACACACACACACACACACACACACACACACACACACACACGTACGTCCTTTCCCAAACCAGGACATAACCTTTTTAGTGCCTTCTCCTTTAATGTTATTAACAGGACATTTTATTTTGCCCTAAAAGTCAAGCCCCATTTGTGCAAAAGTGCACTCAGCCTGGCTATTTAAGTCCTATTTTAGAGCTCTGGCATTATTAGCTCTGTTGAAATGTGAGAGCAGGCCTCAGTAAATGTCCTGGAATATATACGAGTCACTTTCTCCTTAAAACATCACAGGGGTGTGTGTGTGTGTGTGTGTGTGTGTGTGTGGACTTCAGGGAATGGCGTAGGAGTCCTACCAGGCTATTCTGGGGGTGAAGTGGGGTGTGCGTGTCTCTGTGTGTGTTTGGAGCTGAATGGGGGTCACTTGACCCCTCTCTGACGTTCCCCCTCAACCTGATCGGGCCCTCCGGTACACCTGCAGAAATATGGAGTGTGTAGTAGTGTGTGTGTCGGGGCCCAAGCACTGCTGGCCTTGTGAAATTTATTTGAGTATCACAGTTTTATGCTGGTCGCCATTGGATTTACAGGTCAGAATGGAATGCAGGGCCAATGAAAAGCGCTTTGATCGGACGGGACGGGTGCGGGCTTTATGCGACTGAGAGGAGACCCTCTGCTGCCCGCTGGAGTCGTAAAAACCCGACACCTTCATGAACGGGAGCGCCACAGAAAAGGCCACAAAGGATTCTGGGAATGTTGCTCAGACCGGGAAGCAGTTGCACGTGTGTGTGTGTGTGTGTGTGTGTGTGTGTGTGTGTGTGTGTGTGTGTGTGTGTGATTTCCGGAGTCAGGATAAACCCAGTGTGCCGTGCTTCCCCTTAGTCTTTGTTTCTACGGATGCGACTGTAAAAATTAATATATTATCTCAATTTTATGTTTTCAAACACAGTAATAAATAGTTTGCATGTGAAAATTGGAATCAGATAGTCGTTCATTTTGTGTTTCCTTTTGAACATTTTGAACATAAATTATTATTAAACGATTGAGTTTTATTCAATAAATTGATAATTTTGATAATTTTATTGGAGCAAAGAAATTTCAGATTCTAGGTTGGAGGCAAGTCTATAAAGTAATAAAATGCATTTCATTGGGTGGCGCAATGAGTAATATTTTTAACATTTAAAAAAAAAAAAGGTCTTTTTTTCGTTCTTTTTTTGGTCTATTGCTCGTGATGCATAAATCCCGACTCTCAAATGATTCGAATATTTAATTTTGAGTTTTAATAAATTAATTTAATAAAATCTAGAAACACAGTTTATTAAAATAAATGTTGTATTTTTATTTTCTCCTGCTCTGTGTTCATGTGTAGAGACGTCGACTGCTTCAGGAGTTGGGGGAGCAGCGGATCCCCTTCCTCTCGCCTTCTGACCCCGGCTTCCAACAGCTAGTAAGTCGACTTGCTTCCACAACACTGCATGCCTACTTTAGTGAATTCATATACACACACATTACTACTGCTACTACTACTATTACTACTGCTACTACTACTACTATTACTACTGCTACTACTACTACTATTACTACTGCTACTACTACTACTATTGCTACTACTATTGCTACTATTACTACTGCTACGAGTACTACTGCTGCTACTACTACTACTGCTACTGCTACTACTATTACTAATAATAATGTTGGTGATGATTTGTTATTTAAGGAGCAAAAATTGGCCCTGGTTTGTATGAGTATAGATCAGTTCTCCAGTTATCTGTTCTGCCTGAAATAACCAGTGCATCAGATCATACTCCATCTGATTGGCTAATCTAATTCGTGTCTCAAACCACCAAATGTAACCTACCTATGTAATCACCTAACAATATTACCAAAAAGGTTTTGAGAACAATCGAATTTACTCAGTGGGTTTATATGACTAACATAAATACACTGGTCAGCCGTGGCCTGGTGGTTGGAACCAGCCTTATGACGTGAAGGTTGCAGGTTCGATTCCCTGAACTGGCAGGACATGATTGCAGTGCCCTTGAGCAAGTCACTGCTATATAGGGCTGCCAACTGCTCCAAGCACGTGTGCACACTGCCCCTAGTGTGTGAATTCACTAGAGTGTATGTGTGTGTGTTTCAGTGCATGGATGGGTTAAATGCAGAGGATAACTTACCCCATGCAAGCATTTGTTTTTACAGATACCAAGTACAGTTTGGTGCTTAAATGCTCATGTTGTGTGTTTGCTGCAGTGGGACACCAGCTACTCGGGCCTGGCGCTTCGGCAGGCCGGTGTGCTACCCGAGGGCCTCCACGAACGTGTGCGCATGGCGTTAACCACCCTACGACGCCGTGGCTGCCTCCTGCGGGACCTGGTACGTGTCAGGGATCGGGACGTGTTCACGGCTGTGTCCCGAGCTCTGGTGGGCCAGCCTGGATGCACCTACCGCTACCTGGACACCCGCCTGTTCACCATCCCCTGGCATTGTGAGGAAGATGAGGCACATGTACAAGCTGCGGGACGAAGTGAAAAGCCCTGCTGTGACACAGACCTGAGGAGCGCCTGCAAGGCTTTATGGGAGCTCAACCAGTTCTTCTGCATGGACATCCAGCAGCACAAGAACGCCCGGGGTGTCAAGCGCAAACACAGTGAGTCAGAAAACAGCGGCGGCCAGGAAGTCTCCAAAGAGGAGAGCAGAAGTGAGAGACCTGAAAAGGACCAAGTTCTGGAGGAAAAAGGTGAGCGATCAGGGAAAGAGGAGCGAAAGGAAGGCGAAGATGATTCGGACAGCGGTCAGGGCTGCTCTCAGCCCTCACTGTCAAGCCCGGTTCACTTTAACATCACGCTCATTAACTACATGGACCCAGCTGGCATGACGCAGTTGAAGGAGGAGCCATATTATGGCATGGGCAAGATGGCGGTGGGCTGGCACCACGACGAAAACCTTGTGCCGCTGTCGCCTGTGGCTGTCTACAGCTACAGTTGTCCAGGAGAAACCAAACCTGAAGGTGAGGGCTTACTAAATTGGGGTTTGTGAGGTGGACATAGTTGACAGCAGTTCATATAAAATAATTTTTTATTCTGAAACTTTTATTCTGAAATTTGAAATGTTCCTTTCCTCATTTTCCTCTATAACCTGATAGATGGGTCAGTGATGTCATTATCCCCCGCCCCCTCTGGCTGATCAGTCAGAGTCTGCATGCAGGTTAGATTTGAGTGATTGGTGCTGTTTTCTGAACTGGTTGTTATGATGCGTGTATCATGTCTGTAGTTTACTCTGATCCTGAGTTGCGACCCACAAATTTATGCAATCTCTGCAAGCTTGTTTTGTTTTCTTGTGGGCCTTTTTTATTTCTAATTATAAACAGGTGGGCCTGGAGGTGGAAGAAGGTTGAGAACCGGAAGGTTGAGAACCCTGGACTCAATGCCTGTGTGTTCTTTGCTACTGCCAGTGTTAGACTGGAGAAAATTGATCTCCAAGAAAAGCAAAGCTTACCAGTGTGCAGATCCGAGTTCCTATTAATCAGTACCTGCTCCCACCATGAACAGTACTTATTCATTTAGTAGCTGTTAAAGAAACAGCCTGTGAAAGCATGCATGAGTCGGATCGAGCAGAGCGTGCTGCTTTAAAGAGAACCACCTGCCTTAGTTTTGTCTCGCTCATATCTGCCGACCAATTTCACCTTCGCCCTCGCCAGGGCCTGCTTCAAACGCGGCCTGAGCGCAGCGTGCTTTCGTACGCCTTTCGCAGAGTTACTTTTCAGCTGCTCTCTTCTGAGGCCAAATTGACCTCTCAGTTCGCCCCGTCTCTCGACAAAAGCTTTTCCTGTGTGAACACACACCAGCTGCGGCGCTCTCTTTAGAGCCCTTGCTCTGAAGCTCTGCAGACCAGGCGAAATGGAATCGTTACCAGGAGGACCCCTCTGCTTTTTTACGACTTCTTACAAGATTCCTGCGTTAGCATGTGCACGTGTTCCATTGTTTGTGCCCCTCTGGACCCGATCCTCCATCGATCTGGTTTGTAATGCGGTAATGCACTCTGAAGTGAGCACAACGCTGCCGTGCTCTCAGAAACCCGTTTTCACAGTGCCTGCTCTTTTTGTCCTCTGCGTGTTTTCCATGTCTCAGCATCTCTTTGAGGAGCTAAGCTTTTAAAGGTGCGATTGTGCCACCAAGTCACAGTCAGCGGCAGTCCTCCATTCAAACACACTGTTCATTCATCGTTATCTGATTTTTATTTCTCTACATCCCTTGAACATAAGCGCTCCGTTCTGCACACTGTGAAGATGAGGGCGTCAATAGACGTACCCCAGAACTTTGGTTTTTCGAGAAGGTTGTCGTTTACGGTACCGTTTGGTCGCTTTCTTGAACTCCTTCAAGCTGTAACTTCGGTAGTTAATGTCGATTTGATATAATCTTTGAATTTAATTGCACATTTACAGGATTACCTAACAGGGATGAATGAACAGTGCTAATGAATGCTTGCAAGGTGTTGTTCCTGCTTTCAGGCAGTTGTTTGGCTACTACTACACCATCGCTGTGGTGTTTTTGCCAAGTGGTTACTAGGGCTGAGCGATATGGACAACAAAGCTTATCCCGATACATTTTCACTGAATGGCAATTTATGATATATGATATGATCTATAATGTGAAATATACTATGTGGAAAAAATTGTACACCATGTATGGGAGAATGGGAGCTGAGAGCAGGGGGTGGAGCAGAGGTTTCTGCATGACTGAAACAGAACATGATTTAAAAACTTTAAAACTCGGCCCATATTGCACACTGTTTTTACAGTGATGTCTGTATAAATATCAGTGTGTTTCCCTGCCCAGCTCTAGTGGTTACTATGTTTTTGCCAGGTGGATACTATAGTACATCAGGTGGTTATTAGATAGGCATTACTTTGTTGCTTCGGAGTTGCTGGTATTTCAGGTGGTTATTGTGGTGTTGTGCTCTAGTAATCTAGATGGTTACAATGATGTCTTGAGTGTTGACAAGTGGTTATTGTGGTACCCCATGTGCTTGGTATGGTGTTTTTAGTGTATTTGTCTTATAGCAAAAGAAGAAGGGTGCACAAACGTTTGCACCTAATTCATTTCTTTCTAGGTGGTTGATATGGTGTTTAAGTGGTTGCAATGGCATCCCAGGTGGTTGCTACAGTGTTGAAAGTGGTTATTGTGGTACCCCATATGCTTGGTTTAGTGCTCTCAGTGTATTTGTATTATAGCAAGATAAGAAGAGTGCACAAACCTTTGCACCTCTTTCATTCCATTCTATGCTGGTGCTAAGTGGTTACTGTGGTGCTGCATAGTGCTGTTGGGTGTTGAAAGGTGATTGCTAGGGTGTTCATAAGTGGTTGTTGTGGTAGCCCATATAGTTGGTTGAGTGTTACTAGTAATTTTTTTGTCATTCTAACATGGAACGACTTGTGCACTTCATTGATTCAAATAAAAAAATCTGCTTATTTTGCAAATTCTTGATTTGCTACGTGCATTAATGCTGCACGTTAAAAGGCACCAATAACTTTTCACCAAATCATGAGGAAATATCTCCTTTTCTGCCACAAATTTGATTAAATATGACACAGATTAAATTTTACACAGTTTAAAAAGGAACTCTCTGCATGTTTCAGCGACTAACTTGGACATTATTGGTACTGAATTCTACCCTGCTTTTGTTATTGCAGGGATAACTGTCTTCTAAGGGTTAAAATAAATCATTCTGAGGTGCCTTTTTACAGCTGTCCAGCTATGTTTCTGATTAAATCCTGAGTAGTTGCTGATGTGCTCCGTGCTGGCAGCCCTTTGAGAGCTGTGTCAGGGAACGTGGGGCTGAAATTAAGTTACTATTTATCCCTGCTGAGCAAAGAGAAAGGCCTGCTCTGGGCACGGGGCCTCTGAGAGGAGTTTAGTATTGATTTTACTGAAGGATGTCAGCAGCGCTGTACTCTTTGCTTTCTGCTTTCTTCTTCGGTTATTGCTCTTGGTCTCTCTTTCCCTCTGTAATGAAGAAAACAACTCCACAGTCATTCCTTGGTCTAAACACTGTGACACAATGTTTACTAAAGACCAATGCAGTATATTAGTGCGTCTCAAAAAATTGGTATATATTGTCTGATCGGCATTTTGTCTGTGCAAACCAAATTATCAGTATTGTTGGGAAACTTGTCAGTGCAGCACTGATTTTTAGTGACTTGATTCAAAAGCTGCTCACTTCTCAATACAGGTGCAGCTGTGAAAATCTATTTAAAAGCTACTATTTATCATCATTTACAGTAGTGCTTTAAAAAATTTCAAATTTTCTATATTAATCCTAAGATGACTTCAAAGGAGAACCAGGTCACACAAATGAGACAGAAGTATTTTTGTAGAAGTGTATCATGGCATTAACAAAGGAGATTTCTGTGGATCTGAGAAGAAGGGTTGTTGATGCTCATTAAACTGGAAAAGGTAACAAGGCCAGTCAGACAGATTGTGAACAAATGGAGGAAATTCAAGACCATTATTACCCTCCACATATGTGGTCCACCAACCGAGATCATGCCAAGTGCAAGGTGTATGATAGTCTGCAGTGTCACCAAGGAGTTCTAAGCATTTGAAGGCCTTTCCACCTTGTCTAATTTTGATGTTCATGAGTCCACCATCAGGAGAACACTGGACAATAGTATATGCATGGCAAAGTTGCAAAAAGAAAGCTGCCACTCTCACAAAAGAACATGTTTGCCCGTCTGAACATTTTATTCTGAAGTTTACCAACAAATTCTAAAGGAAAATGTCAGGAAATCGGTACAGGAGCTGAATCTTAGGAGAATGAGGGTCATGCAGCAAGACAGTGACCATAAGTACACAAGTCGAGTTGGAGCATTTTTTATTTGTTTATTAAAAGTGCTTCATCTGTTTCTCATTTACTACTTTTAGTGTGAAAATCTAAACGTGTGCCGACGTAGAGAAGATGTTCACTGTGATTGTCCTACAGTTAGTCCTGACTGCTGAGTCCTAATTGCTGAGTGTTTGTGTCAACAGTAGTAAAAGCTGCAGAGGAGAAAGAAGGAAAGACCTCGAATGAAGGAGAAAAAGGGGGAGAAGGAGGGAGCCGAGTGGAAGAGGAAGGTGGTGACGAGGGGACGAGTAAAGAAGAAGGTGAAAAAGAGAAGGTGTGCTGGCGTGTGGGGCTGAAAGTGGCCTGGGACATCCACACACCTGGGCTAGCTCTACCACTGCAGTCTGGAGACTGCTATTACATGACAGGTATACCCCCTCGTCTCAACACAACACACACACACACACACACACACACACACACACACACACACACACACACACACACACACACACACACACACACACACGTAGCTCTGACCATTTGTTCAGCTACTTTAGGCTGCACACTTTGCTCACACATTTGTGAACACAAGCACAGCTTGTCTAGCCCCTGTAGAGAAGCACTGCCAATGGTCTCTCTGCAGCAGGCGTGGGCTTGGGAAGTGTAAAGCTGACCTGCAATGAGCTTTGGAGCAGCGTGTTCTCTGGAATGATGGTGCTCCATGGTGCTCCATGGTGCTCAGGGATCATCCATTCAATATCCAGATCTCACTGATTTTCTTGTCACTGAATGCAAACAAATTCTCTGGAAATTAAAAGTTTTAAGTTCAACTTAAGTGCAACTATTTTAAGTTCACTTTATTATTATTATTATTATTATTATTATTATTATAAATTGTACAACAGGTAGTTCTGGCCTTGCAATTTGATTTGAGAATCGTTCAAACCGTGCTATCATTCATTCATTTATTTATTTATTTATTTATTTATTACAAACGCTGTATCTCTGGGCCACAGTTTAAATAAAGGTTGATTGATTGATGCCATTTAATAAACGTCTGTCAGTCTGACAACATTGCAAATGATAAACTGCTGCAAATCAGGAGGGAGAATCTGGTTAGCATTAGTTTAGTTAGCGGAAACAAACTCAAGCCCCACTTGTATGTGCTCGATAATAATGACTCCAATCGAGCGACTGAAGTTGGAAGCACAGGAAGCTGAAATGGAGGCGCAGCTGTAGCCCACTTGCTGAGCAAATGTTTTCTTACTTAGCTTTCAGAGTTTTTCAGCGATGCTTTCAGAGTTCCCACAGCTCTGTGCAGACGCTGTAGACTAACTGCTGCGCTACAGACACGATAAAAAGGGAACTTTATACCCCTCATACTGACGACTGGCATCGGGAACGGCCACTTCCACAGTCTGCCATACAGTTGGCAAGCGTGCATTTGAGGAGCTGGAGGCACCAAATGAGTTAAAAAATGTTTGCTGGATCGCTTCATCACCCACTTCGGCACCACGACTGCATTTACCCCGAATGTTAGAGATGTTCGGAAAAGCAAATGTTATTTCGTGAAGGTCCGTGACCTTGATCTCAGCTGGTGGGGTGTGTATGTGTTGAGGGGGAGAAAGGAAGCGATGGAGCAAGAGGGAACTAATGCCGTGCATGATGCTGATGGCTCCAGCAGATGCTCTTGCTTTAAATCTATACCTCTCACATACATCTATACACTCTTTCTCTCAATCCCACATAGTGACCTGACCTCAATGAGGACACTTTTTATGTCAGTCGTTCGGTTTGTATGAGCATGACTAATATTTTTTCCTTTGGTCATAGGCACACTCACACACTCTCTCTCTCTCTCTCTCTCTCTCTCACACACACACACACAGTTTTATTGTCTCCCCTTAGATGTGTTCATCTGTTTGGAATCGGTGTGTGTCAGCTGGGCCTTGGTCCTACACGCTTAGATCAGTTTAACAGTACACACACACACACACACACACACACTCTGTCGCTCTCTCTGTCTCTCTCTTTCTCCCTCTCTCAGTGAGAGTCCTCTAACTAGACAAGATTTATGTTTTGTGAGTCTGTGGCCTCTGTAATTTCAGTCACTGTACTGATTTGTGTTGGCCTAAAACTTCATTTGTGCTGTGTATAACGTGGCTGAAGAGCTCAGCGTGAACGTGTCAACCCCAATCTCGATGATCTAGAATGCTATCCGTTCTATATTGGAGTAAATACAGTCCAGTCCAGTAATAAAGTGATGCTCTTTTAAAGGACCAGTATAACAGAACACTGAATTTACTTGCTTTATTGGTAAAGTAAGCAAACATTGTTTACCTCCTAGAAGCCGAGATCCGCCTTTTGCGAGCAGTTATGTATTGTGGTCTTGTCTTCATAGCTCCTCCTGTAACCTACAGACATGATACACAAATCATAACAACCTACAAGACCTCATATATATATCTATATGTCACAGCTACGACGTGTGACATCATGTATATGAGCGATCCAGCTTGGAAAACAGCTAGAATTCACTCTTTTCCAACTAAATGAAATCCCAGATTAAATGCCATGGCAACCATCCAGTGCATGTTTACTGCTCTGGCCACGTGTACATGCTCAGCTTGCATGCAGACTCCAGCTGATCAGTGAGAGGGGGTGGGGCTAATGATATCACTGACTCAGATAATGGGTTACAGTGGAAATTTAGAAGGGAGGGGCTGTTTGCTGGCTTTCTTTACTTACACTGTGTTCAAATTTAAGAATAAAAGTCCTAAGGAAGTATAAAAATAATAAAAAATAATAAAGCATGTTTAGTGTTTTTATTAAATTGGGACTATTGTCAAGTACTGTCATAAACTTGTTGCAGATTGGCTCAAAACACTCATTTTCTAATTTGTTTACAGTATAAAATGTTTTTTAGTCCTTATAAAAAAAAAAACCCCAACACTTTAGGAATGAAGTCATTTTTATTATTCACAAACGTTTGGGCATATAGTGTACATCAGTCCTAAAGGGCCTGTAAAGTTGCTTTATGCTCCAGAACATCATTAATTTTTACATACCCATCTTTAAGACCATTTCATTTTGAATTCTTGTGGGCTTTTAGGTCAAAAATATGGTATTTGCAGTATTACATGTTGGAAAATGGTGATATAAGAATCCATTATGATCGTTCTCTTCACAAGCCCACACAATCCTTATGAGTGAACTGAAGAAAAAAAAAACACAAGTAAAAGATAAAAGTGGCCCTTTAAGCTCCCATCTCAGATGTCTCTAGATGCGGCTGTAGAAATGGAAAAAAGACGACTCTGCGCTTTGTCTGTAATTTCCTCCAACATTATTTGTCGCCGCTTGGCCCCCTCGATCCGCTAATGCCTGTGCCGTTGAGTGCAAATTGAATCACTGTATTTGCACCAAATGGAATTTAGGGGCTGGTTAAGGAAAGAACAATGCGCCGGGCCTCAGCCTGTAATAAGATTTCCAGTTGGAAATGCTCTTGGGAGTGGGCAGACGCTTTGACCCAATAGATTTAAAAGCCTGCTTCCTCACCCGGACAGGAGGCAACCTCGATGACAAGAGAATAATGATAGATATTTATTACGGGAATTTGTTTCGCCTCATGATTCATTCAAAGGGCTTGTGAGAAGGCCGGGGTCGAGAGCGATTGCGCATTATTGAATATAAAGTGTTCTTAAAAGGATGTAATACTAGAGGGAGGAATAATCGGCTAGAAAGGAGACACAAGCAGACGTGGCCACTTTGGGTATTTTTTGTCTTTTTTTTTTCCATAGTTACGCTGTACAGAACAAAGGCTGCCAGCGGGACTCCTTCAAGACTTGTGTGTTCGGGGGAGTTTTAGGGTCACGTTTTAGTACTTCTGTCCTAGGCTGAAGGTGAAGAGAGCGAGAAGAAGGCATCCAGACCTTTTGATTTGTTGAGCAATGGGTTTCAGGCTTTTTCATGGTTACATAGTGAACAACAAATGCTGCCTGCTGGAGCCCTTCAAGACGTTGACTTTTGGGGGAGTTTTAGTGTTTTGGTCCAAAGCTGAAAGCTCAAGAGAGGGGAAGGGCTCCAGAGGTCTTGAATTGTACAACAAGTGCAGAGACTGAAAGGAAAGCATGCTCTCCATTTTCATCTTATAATATTATTTTTTGAAACCTTGCGTCAGTAGGACTTGCAAAGGGGTGAGAATTATAGATGCTACAGAGTGTATTTTGAGTTATGCCATGGAAGAACCATACTTTTTATAAAACCATTTTTAGAAAATTGATGTGACTTGCCTTTCTCTTAATATGTGTCTTTGTGTTTGTGTAGATGACCTGAACAGGACACACCAGCATTGTGTGCTGGCAGGAGACACAGCCAGATTCAGCTCAACACACAGAGTCGCACAGGTGAGGCACGAGTCTGACTCATCGTTTTGACCACTTTCACCTGTACCCCGTCAAAGTATGGCAACAGGTCAACAGTTTGTGAATTCATGCTTTTAGTATCTGGTGTGACCCCCCCCAACTTTTTCACATTTTTCTGTTGATTTCACAACATCTGTTGATTAGACGTCCATGTCAGCTTGGAGGAACTCCAAGCTCATTCCTCCATCAGCTTAAACCCTATGTTGATGGGTTTCCTCCAATTAATTGCTTGCTTCATCCTTCCACAACATTACAATTGGATCAAAGTCAGGACTTTGACTGGACGATTTCAATTAACTTTCTTCTTTATTTAAACTTTCATTGGTAGAACAATGTTTGTGCTTAAGGGTCATTGTCTTGCTGCATGACCACATTTTCTAATTCAGAATTCATTGCTCGACATTGGCAAGCCATCCTGGCCCAGATGCAGCAAAACAGACCCCAACCACGGTTCTTCCACCACTGTATTTCACAGACGGAATAAGGTTTTTATGCTGGAAGGCAGTGTTTGGTCTCATCCACCCACAAAGCATTATTCCAGTAGCCTTCTTGCTTGTCCATGTGATCATAAGCAAACTGCAGACAGCAGCAGTGTTCTTTTTGGAGAGCAGCGACTTTATCTTTGCAACTCTACCATGCACACCACTGTTGTTCAGTGCTCTCCTGATGGTGGACTCATGAACATTAACCAAGGTGAGAAAGACTTTTAGTTACTTTGGGTTCCTCTGTGACCTCACAGACTGTTACACACCTTGCTTTCGCAAGATGTGTGTGTGCACGCGTGTGTGTGCATGTGACAATGCAAGAGGGGGCAGAAGGTAGCAGAGTAGGGGAGGAGCTGGGAGCAGGGGGCGGAGCAGAGGGAAGGAGCTCAAAGTAGGTTTTCGCAAGATTGAAAGAGAACCTTTAAAAACTGGATGTAGATGATAACGCCTCAGCCCGTTATTATAGCTCTGATTATATACCTATATATATATATATATATATATATATATGCCACTGCCCTGCCACAACAATGGTGTCTCACCTTCCTCTGGCTGCCCACCCGCCATGTAGAAAACTTACGCAGACCCTAATTAGTTGCTACTGTTACTATTATGTCCACCAGCGAACTGACCTCACACCAGTACATCAGAGTATTAGAACAGACATTTGGGATTTCAGTGTTCCCTAAATAACTGTGTAGTTTGACCAGAGGAGGAGGGGTCCCCCTTTGTGAGCCTGGTTCCTCCCAAGGTTTCTTCCTCCAGCTCTGAGGGAGATTTTCCTGCCTCTGTCACTGTGTGAAAAGCACTATACCAATACATTTTGTTTTGATGATTTAAAAAAAATAAATGTAATAATAATAATAATAACAATAATAATAATACAGTAAATAGAAAATTAAAACAGACAAAAAAAATGCTTCTGTCTTGCCTGATGTGATATTAACTGGGCTACAAAGATACTGTATCAGCCTGGAAGAATGTCTCGCATATGAGGCCACTCTGCTTAGTAACTGAAATGACTTCCACTGCCTTATCCGTAGCTTCAAGCCTACCATGATAGCTGTCTGAAGCAAAGCACAGTCATAATGAGGCAAGGAATTCAGAGGGCTCGGGTCACCCAGCGAAGGTCCTGAACTACCGGGCATTTCCAGAGTGAGTGCCTCTGTTATTAACGTTGAACTTTTTATCATCCAGTGTACAACAGGCACCTTGGAGTACATTCAGAAGCGCTGTTCTGAAGCTCTGGAGAACATACACACAGATCCCGAGACTGGCACCAAAAGTCTATGCTCTCTACTTCCTTCCACCCTTCAGCATATAGAAGACATCCACAATGAGGTGAGTGCTTTTGTTTAAAGATGCCATAGAAGACGTATTAAGTGTTTTATGTTATCCTTTGATCCATCGATCAGCCATAACTGACGTAAAGCGAATAGCACATGTCTAAGGGTGGAATGTTCATGTCAGAGAGTAAGTGAAGAAGTGGGTCAGACTACGTCGTCTTCAGAATCAGGTATGTATTGTGGGGTGTTCCTGGTATGCAGTGGTCAGTACCTTCCAAAAGCGCTCTAATGAAGGATAACCGGCCATGGGTGACCGAGGCTCAGTGATGAGCACAAGGACCGAAAGAAGAGCTGTAGCACCTGAAAAAGGTAGTGTTGGCTGTCTTGTAGGCTTCATGTCTTTTGGTGGCAGCTGACTGACCTTCACAATAAACGGCATGTGGTTTTAATGTAGTGGTTGATCTTTGTGTAAATAGTAAGTACCTGACTTTCTGGGGCAACGCTCACGTGTGATTTTACAACCCTGTTATTTTGCGCTACCAGATCACAATGCCGTCCTCTCGCTGTGTAGTTGTCAGTGTGCAGTTAGCTAGCTGAGATTGTAATAGGGACCGGAAGGGTAAGTTTTTAATGTAGCATCCAGCTACCACGCTCTCACTGTCACCGCCCGTCTCCCAGCGCTCGCGCAGCTGTCCTCATGACTCTCCCCCTGCTGTGATCTGCCGTGGTTTGTCCTCTAGTGGGCTGTTCTCCCGAAGCCGCCATTGCTTTTACTGGTGGGCTGGGTGGGTGTATGGATGTTTGGGGATGTTATTAAAATGAGTCAAGAATGACATAACTCAGCAGTGTTTGAGGACGACAGTACAGAATGAACTGGACTTCCCTGGGGCCATAAGCCACATTCTATAAAGAGGCCCTGCTTCCTGACACTCCACTACTCTCCCTTCTATGTTTACATAAGAGTAAACAGATCTATACAGAACAATGTTTATTGGACAATATTTATTAACATATCAGTGTGTGTACCTGAATGCCTTTCCTGCAGTTCAATCCTGTGGGGTCTTTTTCCACTTCTGACCTGAAGGATAGTTTTGCTTCATCTTCAGACTATCATGCACAGTGACTCTCCCTAATGTGAGGATGGGGGGGGGGGGGTCTTATTCAAGTTCTGTGCAACTTCCATATATCAAATTCTGGTTACAAAGCTGTGGCAAGGTACATTTATTCCAGGGCAACCTTAAAAGTCCATATCCCTAAAACCACATGTGCAAATGCAGATGTGAACACACACACACACACACACACACACACACACACACACACACACACACACACACACACACACACGCACACACAGCATGACCATGAACCTTTTGGCACCATGCCCATTTCCAGGAGGTAGAGGGGTATAACGGTGCCCCCCCCCCAGCCCTAAGCTGAGGAGTAGTGGAACTTTGATCTGTGGAATGAAGATGCTCCATCCAATACTTTTGGGATGAGGTGAGGTGTTGATCATCCAACAAGGAGGGATTGTATCAGTTTTGATGGGCATTGATCAGCAGAAGATCCAGAAAATGCAGGGTCAGTACAAATCCTCCAAAATGACTTTTTCCATCCATTTAAAGTGAAGAAGGATTTTTCTTTTTGGAGATAAAATATTTTTGTCCAACAGCAATTGATATGTGTCAGTTATGAAGATGCTGCTCAAAACACAGCATATTTATAATGGGTAAGGAGGGGTGATGGCCCTTGATGGCCCATGTGACATTGTTATGACTGGTTTTGGTATATAAACCCACCCACTATGGTCTGTGGTCTTTGTCTGCTTCATATCCCCAATAGACAATAAATGTTCTCTTTTTCCAGTTTCATGGAAAGCAACATATTGCAGTATGTGTGTACTCAAGACATGATTTTCCCCTTACAGATCTTCTTAGGAGTGTTTAATGTTCAGTGTTATTGCTTCAGACATCCAATTTGTCTTTATGCAAACGATTTATGCCTCTGAACTTTTCCTCCCTCTCTATTGTACATGGTGTTCTCCCAGCTTGTGTTTGTTCCATGGTGTAAATACAGGGTCTAAACATGCTGTAATCAGTCAATGATGAATAGGACACTTTGTTTGCCGTACATATGCATTGGGCAATGCCTTAATATGGGTTTTGAGGGTTAAGACACAGGACACCTTACACTGACAGCAGAAGCTGGGCAAAATAGCCCCGCGTGTCCTCTACCCCCTCACTGTGTGTACGTTTGAGTGTGCAGATGCACGTGCGTATTCATTTCCATTAATATGAGCCCGCGTGAGCCAGTGCGCCTTCCTTACACCATGACCGACGAGGTGGCCGGAAGGTTGTTTAAAGGTTGTACGTACCATTAATTATTCAAACAGTGAACAATGGATCTTTCCAAGGGCCTTTCCATCACCCGGCCCCCACGGAGGCTGCTGTTCTAACCCCAGCTCCCCTGGATTACCAGCCAAGCTTCCTTGCTTTTCCACCAGCCTTTCATGGAAAACTCAACACCTTGCATGCAGCTTTCTCTGGGGTGAGACACCCAGCGCGCACCCCACACCGCACCCCACACACCCCACCCCACACAATGCACTCCTGATTGATTGGGCCTATTTGTTTTGAAGTTGTCCGTGAGGGCCGGAGTGAACAGTTCAATGATCTATTGTTGTTTTTGAGTTATTTATTACCGTGGCCCAGTTTTCGCACGTCAGGCCGAGCGGTCTTGTTTGACATGTTTGACCGCCTCGAGAACAATATCCATGGCCGTGATGAAGATCTGAATGGCTGCTGTTAGGTGTGTCCACAAAGAAGTGAAAGAGGAGTGGAATGAGGTGAGCTGTGGGGCTCAGAAAGATATGCATATTCAGGTTTTACAAGATCAAAGGTTCTCATATTGACTTCCCGTGATCAGTTAATTGGAGTTTCAGGGATATAAAGTTTTTCATGAAAATTATAGTTTTCCAACAGTTATTGATCATACTCTGGAAATCACCTAATTAGTCAATACAGTCCACCTGGGTGTACTTTATTCACAGTATAACTACATCTGTGAAGGCTGTAATGTTAGTTTGAGAACATTAATGATCAAATGGCATCATGAAAACCAAGGAACACACCAGACAGGTCGGGGATAAAGTTGTGGAGAAGTGTAGAGCTCTTGAATGAATGGGGTGTAAACGTGTGTGCTCAAAGGTCACATTGATGCATACACACTAGTAACCCCCATTAAACCACATGTGGTACCACAACAGCCATTTGGCAACACCTCAGCAACCACTTAGAATACCATTGTAACTGCTTGGCAAGCATCTAGTAGGTCTTTAACACCTAGCAACACCATTGCAACCACCTTGCAACACCAAAGCAACTATTTGGGATACCATACCAACTACCTAGCACCACCATAGCAACCATATAGCAACAGCCTAACCGACACAACTATTCCTTGCATTTTGTAGTTTTAACTCTCTGGTTACACATATTCATGCAAAATTGTAGGACATGTGCTCACATTTATGGTCTGTCCACTAGCACATGAAGACAGAATGTGGCCTCCTGATCATTTTTACTCTCTGCTTCTCTACCTGTGCAGGTGGCATTTGCTCTCAGTCTCTGGAAATGCCAGCTGCTCTGTCTTCCTTTTTGTGCCCACTGCAGGCTCGCTCTGCAGGAAGGCGCCCTCCATGTCGGCTCAAAGCTGCCTGCGCAGCCTGTGTTCTCCCAGCAAAAGGACAGACAGACAATCAGAGCAGGAGGGTGGGATGGACACATGGACGACAGCTAGCATTTGTCGCCTTGGGCTTCTATGGGTTGCTGCCCAGCGGTGGGCGCAGGACTAAAGCTAGTGGAGGTTTGAACACACTCAAAGCGTAGCATTTCTTTGAAGAGCAGTCGCTCTGAGGGGACTGAAATCTGTCCGGCTAAATCGCTTGTAATCTCCATGCATGGGGCTGTTGTCTGTTACTAAGGCACTATGATTTTTTTTTTTTTTGTTGTTGCTGTTATCCAGTTTTAATCCACACCTAGAGCTAAATTCTCAAGGTCTGTCTGTCCATTCAAAAGTCTGACCACATCGGTTAAATGTTTTTCATAGCTGTCAACATGCTTGACCTAATGCCTTATGTTTCAGGGTTTAAAGGAGCAGTTTAGCCAAAATATCTAATTAATGTGATGCATCAGTTAATTCATCATCTTCGGTTTTAGAAGGGGTGTCCACAAACATTTGGACAGGTCATGCAGAGTTCTATAGTGCAAACATTAAACTTCAGTATCAAAACAGTTAAGTCACCGCAACATCTACCAGATTTTAGAGAACTTCGTGCTTCTATCTACAGAGAATGCATCTATCTATACACAGATGAAAGAACTACTGTATCATGTTAAGATCCCCTGTAAAGGTTATTAAAATAAATAAGCTTAATATACAAGCAGAGAACAGGCGAAAGTGTACATTACCTCCAGACATTAGTCGAATTTGAGTGTAATGAGCTGGAATGTTTTAATGAATTGAGGACTGAATAGAAGAATAAAGTGCTGTCGTTGGATTTGTATCAGTGTCTGGGGTTTTACAGTCTCATGGCTGGTGAACGAAGCCTGGTAAGCTGAATGTCGGCCTACTGTCTGAAAACTGTAAACAAAGCGACGTTTCAGGAGAATAAAAGCCATCGCATTGCCAGGCCTTTGTTCCTGGGCTTAAACTCCACTGTAACATGTCAAACTCTGTGTGTTATGTTGACGTACCTGTGTGTGTGCGTGTGTGTGTGTGTTTTTGTGTTCTGAGGTTCGTTTTGGTGCATTGCTTTGTTGAGCGTTAGTGGGAGGGCAGGTTTGAGGATGCATTTACATTTGAGGCAGTGTAAGACAGGCAGACACCTAAACACACACACACACACACACACACACACACACACACACACACACACACACACACACACACACCTGGATTCTCTAAGCATCCTTAGGAGGATTAAAACATCATTTCAAACGAGAGAAAATGATGGGAGACTCCCGGAGGAAAGGTGAGGAGGCTCTATCAATCCCCAAAGGGAGAGAGAGGCAGAGAGAGAAGAAAGGGAAAGAGGAGTCCAAAACGAGGAAGAGGAGGAGAGCGAGGTAGCGGAGGTGTGTGTTGCCGCAGGGAGAGGGTGTGTGAGGTGTTTGTGTGCGCGTGTGATAAACCGTTATGTATCTCATGGGTGACACAAAGCAGGAAAATAAAACAAAAAACACAACAACAGAGAACAACAGCAAATGCAGATGTTCCACCCCCCCCCACCCCTCAACACCCCCCCCACACACATATCACTGTGACACAGTTTTGATCAGGACCAAACAAACAACACAAACACCTGCATTAAAGGCCAACAGCAATCTGTGTGCGTGCGTGTGTGCGTGTGCGTGTGGGTGTGTGTCTGTCTGTCTGTTTGAGCTTGTATTGCTGTACATGTTGGGACTAAATTGGAGAAAAGTTGAATTAAGGGGTCAAGTTGTAATAGCTACTGCCAATAGAATAGGACTCTGGAGCAGAACAACAAAGACGAACGTACTGGCATCAGGCGTAATGCTGAGCTGGAGAGGTTTAAAGGTATAATAATTTATTTATTTATTTAATTTGGACCCGTGTCAAGTGTTTTGAACGTATTGCAAATATCCTCGTCATTCTGATCGTTACATATAACAAAGTTCTTACAATTTCAGCTCAAAAACCCTCTGGAGGATCAGTTTCCAAAAGGACGTCTGGCACATAAAGTTTTATTTAGTCCTTATAAGTCAAAAACCACAATAAAAATATGGTGCAATTCATACAAATATTTCAATTCTGTGATATTTGCAAATGAAGATACTAGTGAATAGTGATACCTAGTGAACTAGGATCTCCTGAAAATAACTATTGTTTTATATATATTTTTTGGTGAATAAGTCACACATCAAATCACGTGAGCGTCCCACAAAATTAGCCTCGAGTTCAAAAGGTTTAAAAAAAAAATGTTCATCATCAATTGTGCATCAGCATAAACCACTACTATCGATGTGTACCTGTAGTCTGTGCTTCCCTAGTGTGTTTGTGTGTGCCTGACCCTAATGTCCAGTGTCACACTGCGATTACTTTCACTTACACATATGCCCAGTGACCTTCCTCCATCTCTCTCCATACCTTACTGCCAGCACTCACTGGATCACAGGACAAATGGCCTACACACCCATTCACACACAAGTAAGCTTGATCTTCTTAATATGGGCAGAATAAGCCAAGGACAGAGAGAACTACTCAAGTATGACAAGGACAATTTTGACCAGCCGCTGCAGTTTGCTCACAGCCGTGCGATTGAACACACTTCGCTGCAGTTTGTCGGTGTGCTTTTAACATCTCTAACATGTGTAAGCTGGTTATTGTGGGTGTGCCTCGTGTCCTGAGTTGGACTCCGTGTCCTTCACTTGTTTCCTTCATAAGCTTGATGGCCAAGCCGTTTCTGTCATACACTGTGTGTCAGAAAAGTTTGAGGACACTCCTTTGCATGCATTTAGCTAGTTTAAGTTGCACCCTTTGCTGACACACTGCTGGCCTAGTCGCTGTAGAAAGTAGTGCCAATAGAATAGGACTATTTGCACCATGTGATGCATTGCCATTAATCCGGCGCAGCAGGACTGTGCTCTTTGCAATGATGGTTGATTGTGCTCCATCAGTAGTTTTGGGATGAGGTGAGGATTTGGGGATGAGTTGGGATGGTGTCCAATTGACCTCTCACCTTTCACTCATTTCACAGCGGTGCTCCAAACTCTGGTCGAAAGCCTTCCCTGGACAGTAGACAGTTACTTTTTAACACCCTTGATTTCAGAAGAAACAGTAAATGACCATGTGTCCCAATACTTTTGGCCATGTAGTGTGTGTCACTTCTATGTCCTGAGCCAAGATAAAGGCAGTTTTTCATTCCGGAGAACTTTTAAGTCTTTCAAATTATGTCATTTGAATTGTTCTCACTACCAAAGGGTGTTGGAGATGGAGCTGCCGAGCAGAAGGAGAAGAGGAAGACCTCAGAGAAGGTTTATGGGTGCAGTGAAGGTGGACATGGAGATGGTTGGTGTAACAGTAGAGGAGGCAGGGGACGGGGCAAGATGGAGGCAGATGATCGGCTGCGGCGACCCCTAAAGGGAGCAGCCGAAAGAAGAAGAATTGTTCTTACTACGTTAAGGGTTCTATGACTAAACCATTAAGCCTAGTCTGAAGTGATGGAAGTATGTCTATTTTAATGTGTTCTGTTGTTGACAGGTGGAGTTTGAATGGCTAAGGCAGTATTGGTTCCAGGGCCGGCGCTATGCTCGGTTCTGCAGCTGGTGGAGCAGACCCATGGAGTGCCTGGAGACAGACTGGAAGGAGATGGAGAGGATGGTAAGACTTCAGATTACTGTGTCTAGGCTGGAGGTGTGGTTTATTATATTTAATGTCCACTACAGTGAGAGGGACGTTGAATGGAAGTCGGGGAAAACCATGTTTTTGCGATTTTAAGTGCACAGTGGATGTTCCTACGGAGCCCATGTCTTTGAGAAAAATAATGGAGAGGTCTTTAACTATGCTGCTCCCATTATGAGCATCCAAGCTGATGCATATAGTGTAGTTTGTGCATAATAAGGCATATACTGTAGTGCATAATATACATGTTACAGGAGTGTAAACAATGTAAACTTCAAATACACTTTAAATTAACTTACGGCTGCACAGCGCATTGGTTGGTTCAGCTTTATTGTTGCAATGGGAGCATATGCAGTTATCACATTTCAGGATGTGCACAACCTAGTGCAATGTCAAATTTGTTTATATATATATATATATATATATATAAAATATATATATAAAATATATATATATATTTTTTTTTTTTTTTTTTTTTTTTTTTGTTACTTAAGAAAAATCTGTACTGTTCTCAGTTCCCATGACATCTACCAAACTATATCTGCCCAAGATTACTTGTTTTATACATTCCTGGATAATGCATTATTAATAACGTTTTTTTTTTTTCTGATAACGAACTATTTGTCACCAACTAGACAATGACACAAGATCAACAAGAGAAACGAATGTAATGATGGTAATACAATTGTTTACATCTATAGTTGAATAATACAGCTTTGGTGCACACCATTTGAAACACCCTATGCAATGGTGTTCAAAAAGATTTTATATATATATATATATATAAATATATATATATATATATAAATATATATATAAATAAATAAATAAATATATATATATATATATATATATATATATATATATATATATATATATATATATATATATATAGTCACAATATATATATATATATATATATATATATATATATATATATATATATATATATATATATATATATATATTATATATATATTGTGACTGGCAGCTAGGTCAGAGAGAGCAAACTGGCTATGTTTCTGGGTGGTACGATGGTTATCGGAACAGGCAAATTGCTAGTATTGTGGCAGCTGAAATAGGCAGTGGATGGCTTCACGCAGAATGTAGAAGCATGTGTTTGTCTTCAATTTCTAGTGTTGAGAGTCTTTGGCACTTCCAACAGGGAAGCGGAAATTGAAGTTATTAAATTAAAAAGTGGTTAACAAATGTCTGACACCTTGTATCTGACCTTATTTCAGGCTGCTCGATGGTTATTTCCAGTGGTCACTGCAGAAATATTTGTCTTATGCTGGCAAAGCTCTTGGACATGCTATTCCTTTACACATGATTATATTTTTTTTTTATTCGTGTCCTTGTGCTTGAGTATCTGAAAACTGCTTCTGTTCTTATTACCTGATCCCACGGTTCTGCATTCCCTGCATTACGGAAATTATATGGTTTTATTCTAACCTGTTATTAATCTACATTGAGACAGGGTTATCTTTTCTGCTTTCCACGCCAAAGATGCACATCAAACCGCCCATTTAGCTGGAAATTTTATGAGTAACAGTATTGCAGACAGTGGATTGTACAGTCTGTTTAAAACAGTAGGGGTCACCCAGAGTGCATTTTATGGCATTATTCTCATAATGTATTTTAGGATCTAACATGTAATATTGCAGAGAATGACTTTTAACATCACTGTGTGTGGTTTTGAGTCATAGCTCGAATGGGAAACAAAACTGCCGCTGGTGGCTAGTTTGAAGGTTCTGATGAGTCAGCTCTACTGCAGTGTGTTGGGACACACTCCTGATAGAATCATAGCCTTTTTAAACATGGCTTGTGGAACATCCAAAGCTAATAACCTAACATTACAGCTGCTTGCACAGGCAAACCAAACAAATGTGGTTTTCGCTGTCTGATTATTAATGTTCTGCGGCCATTCTAATCAAAGGCAATCTGTTTCACTTGGAAACTAATTGGAATATATCATGACCCTTATTGCTGTGTTGCGATGGCAACGTGTTTCTTCCCTTTGTTGTGTGTGCAGAGTTTTGGCTCTTTGTCCTCACAGTCTTTTACAGTCTGGGACTGGGAATGAAATAACATCATGCCAGTCAGTCGCAAAGAGATGAAGGCAACTATGAAACTTAGACATCATTGTTTCACCTGTCCATCTGGCTGGCAGGTGATGGGGGTCATTTAAGACTTCTCAACAGAGCGTCACCGACTACATGTTTGACCCACATGTGTGGCTGAGCTGTTCTGAAAAAGTCCTGTACTCCCCCTTAAGTCCCCGAGTTTATAGTAGAAGTGCCCACGCGGATGTTCGTAAGGATGGATAGTGATTTAAGGAAGATTTGGGTGTAATGTTTGCGAAGATGTTTTGCCCTGTCACAGAGATAAGCCGCAGTATTCTGACATATCCTGCATCAGGCTATCTAGGTTGTTGGCCATCCAGAGATTTAGGAGTGTAATAAAATTGGCTATAGGCAACTGCAATTTCTAAAAACTGAGCTGATGATAATTTAGACACCGATCTCTCTGAGTGACACTGTCGGGCTCAAATGGCACATTCCTATCAACACTGGATTACATCTTACCGTTATCTCTATGCTGTAAATTTTATAGCCACGCAAATATGATTTATATTCTTCTTCTTCTTTTCTTTTTTCTTTCCCCCATTTACATTTCTAATTTAATTAGAGTTTCTTGCACAAATCAACCAAGTTTTTGCAGAGATATCAACACTCTTCCAATTCCAGATTGATCAACAAACATCACCCGTAATAGCGTAAAACACATGGTAATACCTGCAAATTCCTTAGCAACTACGTGCCTAGCAGCACCCTTGCAACCACTGAGCGACACCGTAGCAGTCACCTGGAATACTATAGCAGCCACCTAGTAACATCTAAGCAGTCCCCTAGCAACATCATCACATCATACAACTACATAGCATCCCCATAGCAACCATGTGGCATACTATAGAAATCACCTAGGGCGAAACTGGTTGTAGAAATCAATTTGGGGTGAATCTGTTACCCCAGTAACCACATAGCAATATCATAGTAGCTGCCTGGAAATGGGGACTCTACACAACATTCCTTCATTTTCTTTAGTGCCAAAGTCTTTTTTTCACAGAGCTGTTATAAAACAACTGACCGGGGAAAGATTTGAGATGTTTGGATCCCATCACCACCAGTGTGAAATAACTCTGATTGCACGCTTTCACGTCTTCGAAAGATATTTTTCACACCAAACCACATCTATTATTTAATTATCAGACATTTCAGCTTATGACTTAAACTGATGCAGCAAATGGCTGTTTGCAGTAATAAGCAGCGGTATGATCACAGTTATTCATTTAGCTATGAGGTTTCTGCTTGACACAGGAAATAAACATGATTATTTTCAGTGCACTGTAACCTGCTGACGGTAGGGATGTGGTGGTGGTGTGGTGGTGGGGGAAATGGTATATAGTGGTAGTGATATTGCATTTTGTCTGTTGTATATCTTCAATTGAGAATCTTAAGACCCGTTTTTCTGTTTACAAATTGTCTGTTTCAGTGCCTTCAAATGACCATACACTTTTACTGCAATGTTTCCGCAGGTGATGCTCATTAAAGTTGTTTCAATTTTTGGTTCCATATAGAACCAGGATCTGCACCCTGTCTTATCTAGGTTTATTTGAGTGAGCTGCCCATGGCTCAATTTTGGATTGCTGTGCAGAATTCCGCCTGAACTGTGACCAGTTATGGATGTTGAACATATTTTTGGACTGTTAGGGTCTATTGGTTTTTCACTTATTTTTCATGGTACAAACACTGTGCCTGAGGAACAGTGATTTCTACTTGCTCACATCATGCAAATGTTCTGAACATTATGTTTTTTTGCTCTTATAAAGTCTAAATGTCCAGTTGTCTGAAGTTTCAAGATTTATATTTCTTTTTTTTTTTCAGATTAAGTAAAGTTACTCCAGAGTTTTCTCGTAATGCTCCCTTTTTGTCTTAACTGGGAATGCCGTGTGAAAGGAAAAAATGAGAAACAGAAAAATAATTTTATGCCTTCAGCAGCTGGATACAATACACCTGCCCATACAGGTAAGTGTGCAGAGGAATAAATTACTACATAATACAATATACATTAATAATAACATAGCTGGGCAATATATTGTAAACATTGATATATTGAGATGCATTTTGTACAAGATATAAAAATGGCCATATTGTAACTATGTACTACATTTAACTACAACTACTATAGTGAGTTGTATTACAATTTAATTAAATAATTATTGTTATCTATTGCTCTGTGTTTGTTTATTTATTATAACATTATTATCCACAGTGTAGGGTATCAAAGAGTTTATGCTTTTGTTGGAGTAACTGTCTCTACTGTCCAGAGAAGGTTTTCTGCTTCTAGATTTTGAAGGACTGCTGTGAGTGTTAGATAGGTCAAGATCTTGGATGATCACCCCACCTCATCCCCTACTCCAAAACTGCTGGATGGAGCACCATGAACACTACAGCTTAAAACCATTTTAATAGCTTATTTTCATCCACACACAACATATTTAACTACAGCCACACCATGCCATATGACAGGCATAGGCTAAAGGGGTACACAGCCTAATGTAGTTGAGCTGAGGAGCAGTGGATCTGTGGATGGATTTGGAATATTTTAAATAAATGTAATTTATGTAACTATATAGTGAAACATAATGCTTATCATACAAATACTTCATTTTAAAATGTCAATTAATGTAGTGAAATATAACCATGAGACCATTTTGTTTCTCTCTCTCTCTCTCTCTCTCTCTCTCTCTCTCTCTCTCTCTCTCTCTCTCTGTGAGCAGTAATCACATCTAATGTGCTGCTGGGGCTAAGGAGAGGCGCTCAGGCCAGCGGTGCTGTGTGTATGTGTGTGTGTGTGTGTGTGTGTGTGTGTGTGTGTGTGGTGATTTGAGGCAGGATTCTGAGGTGAGAGAGACTGAGATGTAAAGAGAAGTCCTGCTGTGAGCCTCCCATTCTCCCTCTGTCCAGAAATGCAGGTTAAGAGCACTGATATCCTCTGGTCAAACACTCACTCACATGTGCAGGGGCCACTCTGGCTCGTCCCTGGGGTCCGTCACCCTGCCCACTCCCGCCCTTTCTTAATGTGCAAATGCCACACACTCATATGTTCTAATTACAATTTACTGCACTGGTTTTTTTTTTGGTTTTTTTTTTCGGCCTGTTTTCAGCGTTTTCTGCACAGACTGCATGAATGTAGTTCTCCTGCTTGTTGTTGTTGTTGGTGGCGTTAATGTTATTCATTTTCTCTTTAATTTAAGTCACAGAGATGAATTTGGGACACTGCACAATTTATTATCTTATTAACAAAACAGACTTTTGAGAAATGAAAGCGAGAAAATGTGAGCAAAGCAAGTAAGTAACCTTAAAAAGGGACAAGGAAAAGATGTGCAACCTTCTGAGAGGAATTTGTTCTGTTCTTTTTGTTTGTGAAAGTACTTGATTAAAAGCACATTTTTAATCATTTGTAAATCAGCGTGCTCGCTTTTATATGTCCGTGTATTTGTTTGACAGCTTCTCTTTTTGGGGGGGATTTGAGGGCGCTGTCAGTTCAACCAGATGATCAAAGCTGTTATTTTGAAACATGAATTCTTTTTTCCTGCAGTCAGAACTTACAGGTACGTCTAATTAATTAAGAGTAATTTTTATGATAATATTTTTATGCTAATCTGTTTGAAATGCAGACGACACCCAGAAAAGAAAAAAAAACAACAAAAAAAACATTGTATTATTTGATGTATTTTAGAAAGCCAGAAGTGGGAGAACAAAAGAATAAATGCATTTTTATTTCTATTAGTTTTTTTTAATTATTTTTATTATTTTTATACTTTTAATTCAAATTTTATTATTGTTTTTGTTTACATTTTAATCATCATGGTCCCCCTTTTCCAAAGCTGTAATTTATTAATTTTTTTTTTATACCGGGAGGGTCAGCGTATCTTTCTGTTCCACCAGGAAGCAGCAAAGTGCGAGTGTGTGTGTGTGTGTGTGGTTACCCATATTTCTGCCTGCTTTATTAGAACCGTTCCCGTGGGCTTCCTGCCTTTCTTTCCCTTCTTTTCGTTTCCCTCGCTCGCTCGCCCGCTCCCTCAATCTGTTGTGATGCAAATTCTCACCCGTCTATTTGAATGACATCCTGATAAAACAGATCTCCTCTCTTTTTTTTTTTCTTTCTTTCTCTTTCTCTCTCTCTCTCTCTCTCTCTCTCTCTCTCTCTCTCTCTCTCTCTCTCTCTCTCTACTGTGTCCATGTCTCGCTCTCTCATTCTGTACCTTTGCATGTGTTACTTCATGCACTGATGCGCGCTGCAGACCTGCTTAATGATATATTAATAATAAAAATAAAAATAAAATGGTGAATAAATAAATATATAACAGAAGCTCGGTTGGGAAGGGACAGAGCGACTGAACCAAAGGTGGGGACTGGGGGGGGGGGGGGGTGAAGTGAAGACAAGCTCTGAAGAAAGCTGTTCAATCCCACCCAGCTGTGTTCGGAACAGCGGAAGGCAAAAGCGCTACAGATGTTATCAGGGTACCAGGCCTCAGGTACCTAAAGCACTCCCTGTGTATGTGTGTGTGTGTGTGTGTATGTGTGTGTGTCTGTGTGTGAGTGCCTTTTTTCGGAGGAGAGTTCCCAGATTTTTTGGAAAAACTGAGAGAACGGGTCTGGAACTGATCCTGTATTTCAATATTTAATTTGTTTAAACTGGGAAAAACTGTTATTTTTGGCCCTGAGATTAAGATTAAGTTTGAAAAAGCCTAACACAATATAATACATATGGGACATGTCTTGGCATTGTGTAAAAACCAACCTGTGTGTGTGTGTGTGTGTGTGTGTGTGTGTGTGTAAAGGACATCAGCCTTAGTTTCTCAACGTGGCGCTTGGATGGATAGCCCGTGCTGTCCGGGGGTCCAGAGTGGGCCTCCTGTTTTCCCCACAGACCTGCTATCACTGCTATCATACATCACTGACATTTATTTAAAGCTCTAACAATAAGAGCCTCTCCGCCTGCTTGACAGGCTGCAGATAGTCAGCCTTATGCAGAATATTTTAAATACCGGTGTGGCATTTTTTTATCTTCCCCTTTCTTCTGGAGGGGCTCGGTGGTTTGAGGGGTGGGGGTTACGGCTGGAAGGAGGGAAAAAAGACGCGGGGCTTTCTGTGTGTGGGAGTTCTGCTGAGGGTCGGGTGGGATCGTAATTGATTTCGCTGCGTTCTGTGTGCGCGTGTGTGATTTAGCACTAATTTGTCACCTTCCCCACTTCTGAGCTTGAGCGCATCACCACTTCAAAAGTGGAGAGACTGGAAGCTCACCTCTCTCATCCCTCTCTCAGTCTCTCTGCATATATAGACCTTATTGTTGGCATTGACCGTAATAGGTTACTCTTTTGTCCATAGTTTATGATATTTCAGTCTATTAATTGCATGCACACACACACACACACACACACACACACACACACACACTCAAAGCTTGTTTTTTTTTTTTTTTTTTTTTGTTTATTGATGGAACCAGTTGCCATTTGCCCAGCAGAGATTTTCTTTGGACACTGGAATTGAAAAATTCTCTTTTTCTTCCAATGGGAATAATCAGGGAGATCATTGATAAGCTCCTTCTCGTGTTTATGAGATAAATAAACAGTGGCCTGTTGTCATAAATAAATATAACTACATTCATCAGAATGGACTGTTCATAGTGTTGATATGTTGGTTAGAAGAACATGTTTGGGTTTTTTTTTCTGATAAGGTTCTGCCAGCATTCCGAGCAGATATTTTTGGGATACTGAGCCTTAACGTCCTTATAGCTACAGTGCGACTATGGAGTCCAGAGTGCATAGACATGAACTAAGACACCTCATATAAAGAAATATATGTGAATAAACCATGACACAAATGTGCAAATGAATCCAGTGAGGTTTAAAACCCCTCTTGAAGCACTGCACCGTGGAGCATCCCCGGGATGAGGTGGGGTGTGATTATTCAACTAACATTCTTGTGGCTGAATGCAATCAAGATCCTCACAGCAATGCTACAGAATTAAATAGGAAGCCGGATAAACTCTCTTCTTTTCTTTGGAAATGATAAAAAAAGTAGATGAGCAGGTGTCCCAATACTTTTGTCCATTTATATTTATATAAAGCAAGAATACAGTGACTTCGGGGGGGGTGTCACCATTGATACCTGATTAGGTTATTGACCTACCAGTCAGTGTGTGTGGCTGTGTGTGTAGGTGTGTGACAGGAGGAGGCTGGCAGACAGAGGAGCAGAGCGAGAGAGAGCGAGAGAGAGCAAGAGAGGGAGAGAGAGGGAGAGAGAGAGGAGGGAGAGGGTCAATGTAAATGTTATTGCAGTGTGAGCTCATTTGATCAAAGCCTCTGAAAGGTTAAGTGAATCCAATCTGGTTTAGTGTGTCAGAGAAGAGGCTGTGTGTGTGTGTGTGTGTGTGTGTGTGTGTGTGTGTGTGTGTGTGTGTGTGTGTGTGTGTGTGTGTTTGCTTGCTTGCAGGGGGCGGGTAGAGAGGTGAACAGAGGAGGGATTATCATATTGCCAATGAAATAGTGGCTCTGCTGTGGAGCGCTTCTCTCGCTCTCTAATGCATTTAGACAGCAATTGGCCTTAATAACCTTTATTGACTTGAGCGGGTCAGAGCCAAGGATCTAATTATTAAAGTGTATCAATTTCATCGGAGTTTAGTGCTCCGCCGTTCATATAATTATTTTAAGGTCGAGCAGGGCAATTAATCTCCATTCACTTATTTGATGGCTTTGTAAAACATTATAAATGTGAGGCGTGTATTGCTGTGGATTCATCACACAAAGCTGATGTTTTGGGTTTGTCTCGTTTTCTGGATGCAGCTGAGAGCTCCCTCACAGAGTGTGTTTAAGCCGCACAGTAGAATAGTGCGTCTGCGGCTTTAGACGCACAGTAATCATGCATGCACTTTGTCATCCATCCATCCATCCGTCCGTCCGACCATCCATCCATCCGCCTATTGATACATATGTTTATCCACCCATCTTCCCATTCATTCATCCTTCCACCTCTCAACACATAGATTTATTCACCAACAACCCATCCATCCCTCCATCCCTCCATCCATCCATCCATCCTTCCATCCATCCATCCATCCATCCCTTTTTCTTAGTCTTTCTTTTGTTTCCTTTTTCCTCTCTTTATGTTCCATCTTTCTATATATGATTGTTCGTTTGTCTTTCTCTCTCTCTCTCTCTCTCTCTCTCTCTCTCTCTCTCTCTCTCTCACACTCCTTCCCTTAGTAAAAGGCGGGCACGTCCTCTATAAGCCCACAGTGAATCGGTGTTTAATCCCAGAGCTGGCGACGGCGCTGTGCTGTTTACACACTCTCCCCCCCCCCCCCCCCCCTTTAGCCCACCTGCTCCGTACCTGCTTAAACAACAGTGAGCAGAAAAGGAACGAGCAGCTAATTACTGTTATTATTCATTTACAGAGGAGAGCGCGAGAGCCCATAATGCATTTTACATCACGGGGTCCGCTCACACAGGAGAGCAGGAGGTAACACAAAAACGGATGGGTGAGAAGAGAGAAGAAAAGAGAAGTGGGAAGAGAGGGTTTGTGTGTATGTGTGTGAGGGGGAGAGAGAGAGAGAGCGAGAGAGGGGATGTGCAGTATAATATGCGGGCAAAAGGTATTTGCTATTCCCTTTGAAGTCCTTATTGAACAGGGTAAGCTGAATTTCAGCAGGGCCTGATAGTGTTCAGGGTAAATACTTAAAACCCTTTAGAGAATTTCACGCACTGATTCGCCACTAGCAAGGTGTTTGTGTTGCCTGTGTGTGTGTGTGTACGAGTGTGTATGTATGTGTGTGTGTGTGTTTTACCCGGAGGGGTCCAGCCGTAAGCTTTGTACCTGCAGACTGAGGACCTGTATGTATCCATTGGGTATACAGACGGGGACATTGTGTGTATGCAGTATCTCAGGCATCAAAAAGAAAGAAGTGAGGGATATTCAATGCTTCCTTAACTCTGTTGGAGCCCCTGGGGCCTGCATAACCAACACAAACTAGCAAACACACACATAAACACACACACACACACACACACACACACACACACACACACATGGATGCATAATCCCTGCTGATAAAGAAAAAAACAACAACCTGGCCATCATAAGCTGGTCAAGCAGGTTAAGTTGTGGGACCAGCATAGAGTGTGTCATATTTGGTCTACAGTCTGACCAAGCTAAACAACCAACAGGTCCACCATGACCAGCATCACCACGGTCAACAATTATTATGATGAGCATGACCACATGATTGTGATCTGTTTGACCAATAAGATCATTCTTGTTGACCAGCAAGACCAAGCAATACAGCCAGTTTGACCTTCATAACCACACTGGCTGACCAGAATGACTTGGATAACCTTGCTGATTGACCAGTGCGACCATGCTGGTCAACAGCTGGTTTTCACCAACTAATTCACCAGTAATGGATATGTTTTGTCTGGATGACCACATTTCCAGCCATGAAAGATCATCTTAGACCTTCTCAAAGCAGCAGAGGCTGGATTTTTCAGCAGGGATGTTGGTCATGAAATTGATGATCCAGATATACAGTCATAATTTCTGTTGTGTGTCTATCATCCTATTTATGTCCTTGTTTTGTTGTTGTCTATGTGCTGTTTACCTGCATGTTCTTTCATATCCAACAAGGTGAAATCAAGGCTAGCGTCGAATACGTCACTTGATTAAGAAGAAAAAAAAAAAACGAAGCACGTCAACATGGACAAATAAAACCATCAGTAATCTACAGACAATGTTGCTTTTATTTTCATATCAAACAGCATCCTGACACTATTTGTTATGTTTTCGGCTTAAGAGAAGGGAATGTGATGTGCGCTATCAATTTAAGCTTCTTTAGTTTCATCTTCGCCCGAGTCTGATTGCTTTTAGAAGCATCTCTTTTTCTGCGTGTAGATATTTTGTTATTGACGGTGCAGGGAGAAATTTTTGCTTTTGTTTCTGGGAGACTGGTTGATGTTGACAGTGCGCGCTCTCATTCTCGACGCTTTGAAGACGTACGCCATTTTTTTTGTTGTCGGTTTTTTCTTATGGAAACAAACAAACACATTACAACGTCTGATCTGTCTTTCCCGCTTAGAGCTTCATCAGACCCTCTGTTTGTTGGTTTATTTATTGGGTTGGTCGGTTGTTTATCTGCGTCTTTCTTCCTTCAGTGGGTCAGCGAGATAATTGTTGGGAGACAGAAGCTAGTGCTAAAGAGGAATTACAGATCAGGGCTGATAAATCACAGGTACACACACACACACACACACACACACACACACACACAAACACACCAAACACACACTGTTGGTCTTTCTTTTTAAGCTTTTGAAGCCTAGTTATTTTCCTGCTTACACCTCCCATTAAGTCACTTTTTCATTTTCTAGGTACAGAATTTGCATCATGTGACACTGGTTGGCTTTTATCTTGCATGTTGCATGTCCAGTGTTGCTAAGCCTATGTCTGCTACAGCCTGAGCATTCTGCTCTTAAAGGACAGAAACGGACCCTGCTATGGTCTTCTTCTCCACGGTTGCACAGCGTTTATCCAAATTACTGTAGCCTTTCTGTCAGATTCAACCAGTTTGACTATTCTCTGTCGTCCTCTCTCCTGAAGGTCTTCCCATCTGCAGAACTGCAACTCACTGGATGTTTTCTTTTTTATTATGGACTCTAGAGACGGTTGTGCTGAGTCTCTGGAGCTCTAGGAATGCTTAAACCAGCACAATACCCACACCAGCAGTCACACCACACTCCACTTACAATCACCGGGGGTGACATTTGTAAAGTTCGTACAGTCAGAAATATGGAGTGATAGACACACACCCTTATTGTGTTTATATATTTCTCCCAGCGCTGAGCGTCTGTGCACACGGACAGTTCTAGCCAGCTGGTCAGGATCATTGTTCACCTGTGGGTAGACACTACACTGGCCACTGTGGGTGGTAATGCCTCCTATGAGGTTTTCCCAGCACACACAACACTGTTTATTTAAAGGCTTTCCGTTTGTGCTCTGTCTAGTTCGGAATCTTTGTAAGGCCACGCTTGGCCATTTTTATTGTCTGTACCTTTTAAGAACTGAAATGGAAACATTACTGCTGATTCCACTCAAGGTGCCCTTTTCTTTTTCTAGCATGCTGTTTTCCCTCCTTTTTTTTCCCTTCTTCTCTGCGACGCGCTCCTAATTCTCTGAAGTCATCAGCGAGGTGTTGGACTGAGGACTAAGCCGTGAGTCAGAACAACAGCGAGAGAATTGGAGATCCCCTCGCCAAGCCACTGTAAAATTGTTGGATGCGCTTGAAAAATCACAGAGAAAAGGGGGATAATGGAGAAGATGCTCTAGATAATTTTGAGAGAGAGAGAGAGAGAGAGAGAGAGAGAGAGAGAGAGAATTCACATTCTCTTCCAAAAGTTGTGTTTCGCTGCCACCCTTTTAAAGCGAAAAGTACATTAACTATTAACAAGCTTTAAACAATGGTGAGAACATGATCTTCACACCAACCTTTTCCCCTTCAAGTGCCGATGGCTGTATACAGGCTCAGCTCATTATTCCCACTTCTTTGTGGAAGCCCACAAGGCTAATTTTGTCACCCGGTCAAGTACATTGCTCTGACAAGGCCTGAGAATACCTGTAGCTAAGGACAAACACTGTGTTGGTAAGCAAGGTTGCCATGTGCTCTCTGGGGATCTGACCCAAGAGTTTCAAAACAGGAACCTGACCAGAGACAGACACAAAGAGCACTGGCTGAACTAATAATAGCAAAACTGCTTGGAGAAGCACTGCTCTGGCTGCCGTGACGACCCAATTCTTGTTCAGTTTTAAAAATAACAGACCCCAGTTCTCAAACTCCAGTCACGAAGAGACACCACTCTGGTTCATCGGTCAATTAGCAAGGGGAATCAGACATCTACTGAAATGTAGTATCTAACCTGTCCAGTACAAGAGTTCTTTAATAAGATCGGATGATAAGAAAGAAGATTCCATCCGTTCTACTGAGATTTATTGAGATATCAATGCTTTCATGTAGACAATAAGTAGCAGCCACCCCTTGCTCATCTTCGGACAGCCTAAACCAGAGGTCACTAATAGGCAGAGCATGGTCTGGACCCAGACCCAGACACTGGATCTAGAACCGGTAGACTATTGAGAAATATTTTATTTTGATTGAGTGCTTATTTTAAATGGTTTAGCCCAGAAAACCCACAGACCAATCACATACGTGCATGAAACAATGAAGCCAATCAGATTTGTGCACATACAGGACACATACAGGGCAGGGCTTCAGACAATGGAGTCCTATTGTCCTAAGGTTCCTACAGAATAGCACACAGGAGAAGATACAAGATGTTTTGGGACTTTATAGTGGTGACAGTGTTGTGTGAGAGAAAATCACTGATGTTCTCATAATGCTCAACACGGTGCACGGTGTCTGTTTATGGAGAAACGTCCACCCTTCAACAAAATGAGCCAATCAGCTTGCTTTTATGCCGCGAGCAGAGGGAGTATTTTGGGACTAATGGGGAAAAGCAGTAACACTGCTTATACTCAGGAGTTTAAACACTCCAGCAGCACTCCTGTACCTGGTCCAGGCATACTAGTGTGACACACACTAACACACCACCTCTGTGAGTGTCACTGCAGTGCTGAGAATGACCCAGCGCCCACATAATAGCTGCTCTGTGGTGGTCCTGTGGGGTCCTGACCATTGAAGATCAGGGTAAAGAAACAGATGGACTACTGACAATACATTTTGTTGAAATATACTGAATTGTAATTGGACTTTAGGACCTTTATCATCTGGATCAGCTGGGTTTCATTATGGTTGAAGTTGAGCTCTGGATGGTGTTAGATGATAGACCAGGACCAGGACACTAAAATGATGATGATGGAGTTTCTGGGCTTCCTTAGGATGTTGCCCCCGTGACCCGGACCCTGCATAAGCAGCAGATAATGGATGGATGGGTGGAGTTTCTGGGCAGTTGTTTTCCTTCAAACCTGCGTGTTTACATCACATCACCATGTAATCAGGTGATCGTTATTTCTGGAAAGCTGTTCTTGATACAGTGGGGAAAATAAGTATTTAGTCAGTCACCAATTGTGCAAGTTCTCCCACTTAAAAAGATGAGAGAGGCCTGTAATTGACATCATAGGTAGACCTCAACTATGAGAGACAAAATGTGAAAAAAAAATGGAGAAAATCATTTTGTCTGACTTTTAAAGAATTTATTTGCAAATAATGGTGGAAAATAAGTATTTGGTCAATAACAAAAGTTCATCTCAATACTTTGTTGTATATCCTCTGTTGGCAATGACAGAGGTCAAACGTTTTCTGTAAGTCTTCACAAGGTTGGCACACACTGTTGCTGGTATGTTGGCCCATTCCTCCATGCAGATCTCCTCTAGAGCAGTGATGTTTTGGAGCTGTCGGCGGGCAACACGGACTTTTAACTCCCTCCAAAGGTTTTCGATGGGTTTGAGATCGGGAGACTGGCTAGGCCACTCCAGGACTTTGAAATGTTTCTTACGAAGCCACTCCTTTGTTGCCCTGGCAGTGTGCTTGGGATCATTGTCATGCTGAAAGACCCAGCCACGTTTCATCTTCATTGCCCTTGCTGATGGAAGGAGGTTTGCACCCAAAATCTCACTATACATGGCCCCATTCATTCTTTCATGTACACGGACCAGTCGTCCTGGTCCCTTTGCAGAGAAACAGCCCCAAAGCATGATGTTACCACCCCCATGCTTCACAGTTGGTATGGTGTTCTTTGGATGCAACTCCGCATTCACTGTCCTCCAAACACGACGAGTTGTGTTTTTACCAAATAGTTCTACTTTAGTTTCATCTGACCATATGACATTCTCCCAATACTCTTCTGGAACATCCAAATGCTCTCTAGCAAACTTCAGACGTGCCTGGATATGGACTGGCTTAAGCAGGGGGACACGTCTGGCACTGCAAGATCTGAGTCCCTGGCGTCGTAGTGTGTTGCTGATGGTAGCCTTTGTAACGTTGGTCCCAGCTTTCTGCAGGTCATTCACTAGATCCCCCCTTGTGGTTCTGGGATTTTTCCTCACCGTTCTTGTGATCATTTTGACCCCACGGGCTGAGATCTTGCGTGGAGCCCCAGATCGAGGGAGATTAGTAGTGGTCTTGTAGGTCTTCCATTTTCTAATTATTGCTCCCACAGTAGATTTCTTCACACCAAGCTGCTTGCCTATTGCAGATTCAGTCTTCCCAGCCTGGTGCAGGTCTACAATTCGGTTTCTGGTGTCCTCCGACAGCTCTTTCGTCTTCACCATAGTGGAGTTTGGAGTGTGACTGTTTGAGGTGTCTTTTATACTGTTAACGACTTCAAACAGGTGCCATTAATACAGATAATGAGTGGGGGAAAGAGGAGCCTCTTAAAAAAGAAGTTACAGGTCTGTGACAGCCAGAAATCTTGCTTGTTTGTAGGTGACCAAATACTTATTTTCCACCATTATTTGCAAATAAATTCTTTAAAAGTCAGACAAAATTATTTTCTCAATTATTTTTTCACATTTTGTCTCTCATAGTTGAGGTCTACCTATGATGTCAATTACAGGCCTCTCTCATCTTTTTAAGTGGAAGAACTTGCACAATTGGTGACTGACTAAATACTTATTTTCCCCACTGTAAATGTCTGATCAGACAAAAGTGATAGTAGAGTATATACACTGCATAGATGTGTGTGTGCTCCCTTTCCAAAGAATGCATTCAGCTCCTATAAGTTACACCTACTGCTGACACACAGCTTATCTTACCCCTGTAGAGAAGAACTGCCAAAAGAATAGGACCCTTTGTATCAGATGAACAAACATGAAGCGGTTGGCACCATGGCTAATGTCCAGTGTAGGTTAGAGGCCCATAAAGCCTCCCAGCATTGCGCTGTTGAGCAGTACACCTGTGTTAGGTGCTCGGGGAGGAGGTGGGGTGGTGATCATCCATCCACCCTCCTGACTCAATTTAAATGTATTTATTTAGCACTTTTTACAAAGTGTTTCAAGAAGCAGCTTTACAGACAGGGCCCGAGCCCCGTGTGAGCAAGTCAAAAGGTGAGAGTGACCAGGAAAAACTCAGATTGGGATGATGAAACCTTGAGAGAAAGCAAGTCTCAAAAGGGGGACCCATCTTCCTCCAGTTGACACCATACGTCAAAGAAATAGCAGATAACAGAGCAGAAATAGTCAAGAAGAGAGAGAAGCAGGATAAACTCTTTAAATACCCTTGATTTCAGAAGAAACCATGAATGAACAGCCACTATTTTTGTCCATCTAGTGCACGTGCTAGTTCTCACCCTGTATGTTGTCACGGATGAGCACTAACTAGTGGTTTTGAATAGAGGTCAAAGGTGAAAAAGATGGGGTCCATTGTGTCCAGAAATGGCCAAGATAACTGATATTCTACAGTGATCTTTGCACTTGACCTTAAAACAAAGACGACACAAAGCAAGCAACACAAGAACAACAAAAAGTACACATGTCAATCCCAGCAGTGTGCTGTATGAGCTCTTCAGCTTTGTGGTCTCATGGCGGCCTCAGCTTGTCTACTCAGGGCTGAGTTTCATTTTCCTTTAAGCGGCGAGCCAAGAGTAACTGTAGTCAATCACGACTGTTTTCCCAAATGTCACTTTGCAGCCACCGTAGAAGAAACTCTAATGTAATGAAAATACCTTGGGGTTTGGATAAATGATGATTCCGTTACAGGGTTAGCACACTTTAGGCAATGAAAATGAAGCTGGGTAAAGCAACACAAAGGGAAGGCTTTGGCCTCCATCCTGCAGCCAAAGAGCTTTCGCTGGCAAGAGCAGGAGCAGATATAGTAGATCCTTATCTACGGCCTTGATTGATCATGCAGATCCAGGAACACTGTGCATGTGTGTATGTTTGGTCCTGCACTGGAGCCGTAACAAGTAATGGAAGTTTTTACCTTCACATTTTGAAGAAGGCAAACTGCACGTCTGCATCATCACACGCTTATAGCCTCAGTGCATATGCTTGGTGCTCTCACATAGACCTACTTACGTGGTTTAGGACTCCGTATGTCATACCGGTATCTCCAAAAATGGACAAAAGCATGTCGCCTGCAAATGTTGTCTATGTTTATAGAACACTATGTCATACAGCTGGCTCCCAGTTTGTTAATCAGATGAGTGGAAGCTTAAGGAGCAGATCTCAGCAAGAAGCCCTGTAACTAAAGACGCAGGGTGCAGTTGGTGCAGTGTAGCGGGCAACATAGAATAGGGTTCAGTCCCCCCAGCTTGGTGAGGACACCACATTACACCACTTGAGTGAGACTCCTAACGCTGCATTCTCATACCAGTGTAACATGATTTAAACGTAAGTGACTCAAGATAAAAGCATTAGCTCAATGCCTTCAATGTAAATGGAATGACTATTTAATATTCAGTCGAATATTCTCTTCAGCAGAGCTCATTAAAGATAAAGTTGCTTTATTTTTTTGGTAGACAAGTGCTTGAGTGTAGAACATTTGGCATAAATGTAATATTTTTATTACATTTTATTTGATTGTTTTGATTCAATTGCATTTGATTGTATTGTTTGTATTTGCTTAAAATGAAATGAAACGAACCAAATCACGTTTTATTGTTTTAAATTTAATTTAAGTACATTTTAAGTTTGTTTTAACGTTTAGGTTTGTTTTAATTGTACCAATATCTCCATAAAATGAGCAGGTCTACATTTGTTGCTTCATGCTTGCCAGCTTGTTTTTAATTGGTCGCTGATTTTAAAGATTTTTTAAAGACTTTTTTTTTTGTTTTGTTTCTTTTTTTTTCTTATTTGTAGCTTAATTTAATTCCTATCTGTTCGGAATACCTTTCACATATTAGACAATAACATTTATGTGGTCTCTGACTCAAAGCAAGCACATCTGAGAGAAGTAAAAGAACAAGAGTGCATCTAAAACAAAATGCATCATGATTTGTTTTGTTCATTTAATTCAAAAAGGTTAAAGGTCATATTTTATTTTCATTCAATTTGAATTGACCTATTTCAAGTCTTTTTTGATTTAACAGATGAAACATAGATTAGTAATGTATTCTATAATGAAATATTCTGTGAGATTCTAGGATTTAGATTTTCATGAACTGCTCTACTATGTACAACAGTGAAACAAAAATGACCTGACATTTTTCACTTTAAATGGGACGAAAATAAAACCTGAAAGTTTATCTTGAATGAAATTATGAACACATGCATGTTCTGTGCATTGTTCCACTTTTTGAGATGCACTAATATATTGCTGCTGTTGGGTTTTAATAGTGTCCATGGTTTGAATCCTGTATCTGTTATGTACAGGATTCTGGATGAATAGGCTAATAGAAATGCTCTTTACATTTTTGGTAACTTCCATTCAAAGTTTTGAAAATGTTTTGCCTTCTTCTGTACACATGGTCTTCACTGGTCAGTGACGATAGGATGTTAATCAGCAGGGCGAAAAGCGGCTCACGGACACTAAACATGTCTTGGCTGATCTACATTTGGGTTGAGGGTAAAACTGTGTAAATTCAATTTTTTCGCCAGGCTGTTCCTTTCGAAGCGGGGCTCTTCTGCCTCACGCTAGCCACATCTGCAGACTCCATTTATACTGGGAGTAAGTGGTTTAGCCATTAAAGCTCTAAAAGCAATCTTTCCCCTCAGTGCTCTTGTATTTTCCACGGCGCAAGACATGCGATCGGTGTCGGCCGCAATGATAGCCAGGACAGGACGGCTAGTTGGCCGCTTTCTTCTCTTTGCTTTCCCAAGCCTGAAGAAAAAAAAAAAAAGGAACAGAAAACAACAGAGCTTTTTGCTTCTGCCTCATTTACTGCGGAGGAAAGCATATGTCCAGCTGTCTGAAGCAATGTAGGGCCCTGAAGCGGGCCAACAAAAGGGCCTGGACCGTTCGGCTGCGGGACAATGCCTTCAAACGCTTGCCCTCGTCCAGGCCGTGCTTTAACCGCTGCTGTCTCTATTGTCTCGGCCCTCTTTTCTCTTCAAGCACGTTGATGTGATGTTGCAGACACATTTTTCTAATGTTTTACACTTCATATAATCCCTTTTCCGTGGCGGGTTGGCGTTGGGAGGAGGCGATTGATGGCTCTCCGAGTGCTGGTGAGGTCAATTTGGCTGAAAGGGCAAGCACTCAATCACTCTAGGGGGGTGGAGGGGTGTCAGAACACACACACACGCGCGCACACACACACACACACACACACACACACACACACACACACACACACACACACACACACACACACAGATAGCCAGCACACAGGTCCAGTGTTGAATGGAGTTAAGAGATTGAACTCTTTTTCTCATTATATAACTTGTTCCTGTAAACTGACCAACAAAAGGCACCATATGTACCTAAAGCTATCCTACATAAAGTGTTATTGACTTTTTAATGGGCTCCATGGCATGAGTGGCATGTTAGCTTAACACACTCTCTCTCACACACACACACACACACACACACACACACACACACACACACACACAGAGTACCAGAAAGGCCCTAAACACGCTCAATTAGAGTGTATCATGCTACAAGAAAGTGCAAAGTGTCTGCTACGTTTCCTGCATTTAATTGTGTGAGGGAAGTCGTCGTTCCTACACCTGCTCAGCCACTTCGGGAAGGATTATAGCTCCCTAGTTGTTCAATGGAGCGGGAGTGACCTTTTCTTGTGGGCCTAAAGCCTATCCCTGTTTAGTGCTGTTGGATCATGGTGTCTTTGGATATGTGCGCAAGTGGATCACTTTTCATAGAGGAAAGATTCATAGCAGTCTCCAGGAAGTGGACTAAGATAGGTCTTAAGAGACTGACTCTCTTCTGGGTAGGGGTGGGCGATATGACTATATGGATCGTGGATATCATCAGTGCTTAAAACACACTGACCAACTGCACATTTCATTACAGAGAGTGTTATTAACATATTTTAAATATGAATCTGTACTATAAGTATGAGAGAGCAGTTATTAAAGGGCTGCTGCCCTGTATGGGCAAAAATTTAAGGGCATTTCTATGATAGACAACATTAATTATATGTAGACACACAGACATAGAACTTTAATTGTGCCACATTCTTAAAAACAGCTATTCCAATACAATCCCATACTTTGTACAGTGATTTTTGTAGCAAAAAAAAATTTAAATTACTAATAGAAACGTCAAAATAAAAGACTCCTATACTTAAACTTAGAAGTAAACTGAAGAGTGGACACAGTGTTTAAACATGCCAGCAGCATGGCTGACCCACTTGTACCAATGCAACACACACTAACACCACCACCACCATGTCAATGTCAGTGTAGGGCTGAGAATGACCCACCAGATTGTCATAATGTTCAGAGACAGGCTTGATGAGACACAGATATCAGGAAGGGTACATTTTATATTTACATTTATGGCATTTAGCAGACCCCCATATCCAGAGCAACTTACAAAAGGGCTTTGCTTTTCACTCAGATATCCGAAGCTAGTTGAAGAGGCAAGAATCCAGAGATTCCTTACGCTTAGGTACAGAAAAAAATATCTGCTGCATTGAAGATCTCAATGAACACAGTGGCCTCCATCATCCATAAACGGAAGAAGTTTGGAACCATCAGGACTCTTCATAGAGCTGGCCGTCCAGCCAAACTGAGTGATCATGGTAGGAGGGCTTTAGTCAGGGAAGTGACAAAGAACCCAATGCTTAATCTGACCAAGCGCCAACGTTGCTCTGTGGAGAGAAGAGAACCTTCCAGAAGGACAACCATTTCTGCAACACTCCACCAATCAGGCCTGTATGATAGAGTGGCCAGACGGAAGACAGTCCTCAGTAAAGGCACATGACAGCCTGTGTGGAATTTGCCAAAAGGCCTAAAATGACTCGCAAACCACGAGAAACAAAAAGATTGAACTGTTTGGACTGAATGCTAAACATCATGTCTGGTGGAAACCAGGCAGTGCTCATCACCTAGTCAATTCCATTCCTATAGTGAAGCCTGGTGGTGGCAGCACCAGGTTGTGGGGATGCTTTTCTGCAGCAGAAACTGGGAGAGAAGTCACGGTTGAGGGAAAGATGAATGCAGCGATGTACATCCTTGATGATAACCTGAAATGAAATGTTTATGGACCTTCTAATGATTACATTTAGCTATTTTAAGTTGCACCCATTGCTCTCACAGGTGTGCAAATCCATACCTAACTTGTCTAGTTCCTTAGAGAAGTTGGGCCAATAGATTAGGACTGTCAGGAATAGATAAAGAAACTTGAACATACCAGCACCATGCATAATGCCAGGAATGGGCAGGAGGGCCATGAAGCCTGCCAGCAATGAGTTGTGGAGCAGTGTAACCGACTTCTCTGGAATGATGGTGCTCCATCCAGTATTTTTTGGATTGGGGATGAAGAGTGGTGGTGATTATCCAACTTGCTGACCTTACCTTTATGTCACTAAATGCAATCGACTAGAAAGTCTTCCATGCACAGTAGAGACAGTTACTTTTTTCATACCCTTGATTTCAGAAGAAACAATGAATAAGCAGGTGTCCTAATACTTTGTCTGTATCGTGTACAAATGTAGGAGATGAACAGTGAGTGATTCTTTAGACTCCGTCACTTTACAGCACACGGTAATGCGTTTCTATCGTTTACATTTGTGTTTGGATCTTACCTTTAGATTAGAGTGTTGACCATTCATGAGTTGCCTGGAGCATCCAATACATCAAGTGACTGTTAGGTGTGTGTGTGTGTGTGTGTGTGTGTGTGTGTGTGTGTGTGTGTGTGTGTGTGTGTGTGTGTGTGTGTGTGTGTGTACGTACTATCCTCTGTTTTAAGAATGGGCTGAACTGTCGGCCTCCTTGTACAAATACACACTTCCACCTCCCAGGGTCCACTGTCCTTTCGCTCACCCCTCAAACACATACACACCAGTTGAGGACAGCTACCGTCAGCCTGACGTAAACACGTAGCCCACTGCCCCACCTTCTCCCATACACATACACACACATACACGCAGGTTTGTTTTTATTCCATGTCAGGCCACAGGGTTAGATACTGTAAAGTAGTGAATAAGATCATTAAAAAGTTTCTGATTATTAATTTATTCAAACTCAAATTTCATTATAATTATAATTTGAGATTGAAAATATTAGTTCACATAATATTTTCACAATATTCTACATTTGTGAGTTTGAGATATTCTGTAACCTGAACTTACAAAGTTCAGTCTTTGATGTTGGAGTGATTTCTGCTTCTCACCATCCTCTGAAACTCATGTTGAGGCCTGGACACTGGGGTGGTCAGTCTGTTGTTTTGAGAAAGCTTTGTGAATGTTCTTCTTTTTGTTTGTTCCATTTCATGAGCAAGAGTTTCTGAATTAGTGCCACATCCTTTCAAACCCAAAGTGTTGAGTTGTATTCTGACCGTGGAAGGATGGACAGAAGCAAGAAGTGTGAAACGTTTTGGGCTCTCTTTCTTTCTCTCTCTCTCTCTCTCTCTCTCTCTCTCTCTCTCTCTCTCTCTCTCTCTTTCTCTCACTCACTCACTGATGCTCCAACTCACACTTGCTCTGTCTCACTCCCTATCTCTCTCTCTCTCTCTCTCTCTCTCTCTCTCTCTGTCTCTCTCCCTCTTCCTGACTCTCTCTCTCTCTCTCTCTGTCTCTCTCCCTCTTCCTGACTCTCTCTCTCTCTCTCTCTCTCTCTCTCTCTCTCTCTCTCTCTCTCTCTCTCTTTCTTCTCTCCCTCTTTCCTGACTCCCTCTCTCTCTCTCCTCTCTCTCTCTCTCTCTCCCTCTTCCTGACTCTCTCTCTCTCCCTCTTCCTGACTCTCTCTCTCTCCCTCTTCCTGACTCTCTCTCTCTGTCTCTCTCTCTCTCTCTCTCTCTCTCTCTCCCTCTTCCTGACTCTCTCTCTCTCTCTCTCTCTCTCTCTCTCTCTCTCTCTCTCTCTCTCTCTCTCCCTCTTCCTGACTCTCTCTCTCTGTCTCTCTCTGAATATATATTAAAAATACTTAGTCAAAAAATAAAAATAAAATAGTCAAAACCTGATCTATACCAAGAGCCCTTTAAGCATCAATCCCTACAGCTCAACTTGACCCACCATCCCTTAAGATGCTTGGAAGACAAGCATCCAGACTCTCTTCTGTTCTGGCGCCAAAGTGGTGGAATGAACTTCCCCTGGGGGTCAGAACAGCTGAGTCACTCTGACTGAAGACCATCTCTTTCAAGAGCATTTCACTCAGTACAGGCTTATAATTAAATCGAATATTGTGTGATAAAGTGTAATATGTTGAGAATTGAGTATCGAGGTCTCCATTCTGACTTTTGTATTTGGCAGAATTAAAGCTTGATGCATCTCTGGGTTCTTGCCTCTTCAAACTAGCTTAGGATAATTTCTGAGTGAACAGCAAAGCTCTGGATAAGTCCCTTTTAAGCCTATTGACAAAATGTTTTAATGACTACACAATTTCTGTTATCAAAAGTAGAAAATGTCGATGGACATGTAGGTTAGAACAGGACATTTTGTCCCGAAAATGTAATAAAACAAACACAAACGCACACAGAGCTGCTGTTAGGGGTCCAGAACCCCATTTGTTTACTCCCACCATCTTTGCCTGGGTGGAATAGGGTCGAGTTCACTCATGCCGCCGCGTGTGTGTGTTTTTAACCTGGGCCATCATTGTGTTTAGTCTGAGTTGAGTCTGTCTTGACTCCGTCTATCCGCAGATTGACCTTTTTGCCTTTTTGATCTTCTTCACAGAGCGGTGCTTGTCAGGCTCCAGCCTTTTTCTAGTTGATCTCACCTGGGCTGAGAAGGGTTAAACGGCTCTCGCTGACAGGTAATGCTTCAGTGAGATGCAGAAGTGATGTCTCATGCATGAACGGGGGATAAGAAAGAGCGAGAGGAGCGAGGCTGTTGTGCAACATGCGAGGTGAACCAATACTGAAAGCACTTTCGCATAGTTTCACCAGCCGCCAATCACCGAGCTTAAGGTAAAGAGGACAGGGACTCTTTTTTTTTTTTTTCTCAGGCTGCGCAAGATACAGCACTGCTTTTTCCCTAAAAATCATAAAAGTAGACAAATAAGACAAATATATTGACAGTTGCTTGTTTATTTATTGAGAAAAATAATCCAGTATTACATTATTATGGGAACTTTTGCTTTAAGTATCTGGTGTGAACACCTTGTGCAGCAATAACTGACTAAAGATTTCCAGTAACGGCTGATTAGTCCTGCACTAATTTTAGCTCAAGCCTTCGTACAAAACAGCTTCAACTCTTATGTTGGTGAGTTTTCTCCCATGAGCTCCTTTCTCCAGGACCTTCCACAAAATGTCTATTCATTTAAGGTCAGAATTGTAACTTGGACGTTATCCAAAACCCACGTTCTCTTCAGTATCAACTCACAGACAGATGTCCTGACATTTTCCTTAAGAATTTGCTGGTATAATTCAGAACTCAGCCACCATGTTTCACAAATGGGATACGGTTTTTATGTTGGAATGCAACGTTTTCCTTTTTCCAGCCATAAGATTTCTCGTTTAAACCAAAAAGATCTATTTGTTTATCTGCACACAAAACATTGTCCCTTCTGGCCTGTCCGTTTGATCTTTAGCAAGATGCAACAGCTTCTTCTTTGCAACCCTGGCACACACATCTGTGCTGTTCGGTCTTGCCCCGATGATGGACTCATGAGCATTAATAGAAGAAAGGCCTTTAGTGGCTTTGAATTTGATGTGGATTCCTTTGTGACCTTGTGGATGATTACACTCCTTGCTCTTGGCGTGATCTTTGTTGGTTGACCACTCCTTGGAAGAGTAATAATGGTCTTGAATTTCCTCTGATTGTACACAATCTGTCTGGACTGTGGATTAGTGGATTCCAGACTCTTGTGAGATGGTCTTTTTCCAGCCTGATGAGCAACAGTAACTCTTCTTCTGAGCTCCTCAGACATCTCCTTTCTTCATATCATCATACAAATCCACAAATTTGTGTTTATTTTTTTTTTAAATTAAAGCAGGACACCGTTCATCTTCACGTATATCTCATATTGGATAATTAACCCACTGTGCTTGCACACAGAGGAATTTGTCCTCTGCATTGAACCCATCCATGTAAGCAAAGCACACACATACATACTAGTGAATTCGCACACTAGGGGGCATTGAGCACACATGCCAAGAGGGGTGGGCAGCTGTCTTGAGGGGCGTGCAGACCTATCCACAGTGCCTGGGGAGCAGTTGGGGAGTGCCTTGCTCATCTACTTCTATCATGTCCTGCCAGTTCAGTCAGAATGCTGCTTCCATAACCACTGGTGGTTAGAATGAATGATGGCATAATATTTTTCTCCCGTTTGTCGATTTGGTTCTTCTTTTTTGGAAAATCTGTTGCTCTTTTAGGTCAACTTTATGCAAAAATACAAAACATTCTAAAGGGATCACAAACTTTTCAAGCACCACTGAGCATTCTAGGTGAATAGGTTACTGAACATTTTGGAAAGAAGTCCTGTAGACGATCATTCAGCCCTAGTGCGTACCATGATGTAACTCACCTGGTCACCCACACCCACACCAGAACTTTACCTCACCTTTCCATCTAAGAGCTCACATGTGTCACTGCGAGGTGAGTGATTTGACTTATCCATCAGGCCGTCGGATGCAAATACATAAATATCAGCTTTTCCCTGCGGGCTGGAGACAGGTAGATGCTTGCCAGAGTGATGTTAAGAGAAGAGGGCTTGGATATTGTGGGCTGGAAGAAAAGAAGGGGAGAGGAGCGTAACGGACAGAAGCAAAAGAATGTGACAGAAAGAGAAGCCTCCTCTTAACAAGATGTCAAAGGCAGAGGGAGCTTTCGGTGTCAGTCACGAGAAGCACATTTAATTTCCACACATAAGCACAGCGCTGTGTCCCGGCCGCTCCCGTTATTCCGTACGGCAGCGTCTCACTCTAAGCCGGGCACGACTACTTGTTGATCTGCTAAATGCGTCTCCATTACATTAGAAGTGCGGGCACATCATTAACATCCTCCAGTGTCCCAGTCCAATTTACTTTACCTGGATTCAGCAGTGCGTGCTTTAAATATGTGCTGAGGTCTTGCCGTTTGTATCTGTGGACTTTCTAACAGCCAGAATGGGAAGTCCAGAATGGAGCTGACCTCTGACCTCGAGTGGAATGAGTGTATATTGATTTGTTAAACAGTCAGCAGGGCTAAGTGCTTCCCTCTTCGCCTGGTACTAATGCTCACTTTCCTCATTTCCCGATAAGGGGGCTTTTTGTGGTGGTGGAGATGCTGATGAATTAGTGGATGTTGCAGCCAAATTGTTTCATTGTTTCTCACTCGTAGTGTTTCAGAACAGAAATACAATCCAAAGGGCTGATCCTGACACTTATATTATGGTTCTTCAAAGGTTCTTTGGTAAAGAAAACCCCCTTTTAAGAAGAGACATCTTCACCATGAAAGGGTTGAACTGTATGTGGTACTGAACATGGTTCTGTATAGAGCTTTGTTTGGAAAAAAAGACTCTATATAGCACCAAAAACGTTCTACACACTTAAAATCATAGTTCTTCAAGGGTGCTATATTAAAGAAAGTGGTTCTGCATAGAACTATGAACATGCAAAGAAAGCTTTGCATGAATAAAGGGTTATTTGCATCATGAAATGGTTCTTCAGACTTTTGTAGAATGTAGAACTGATGGAGTTCTGTTTAGAACATTTTTGAAAAGGGATCTATATTGCACCAAATATGTTCTGCATGCTAAAAAAATAGAGATGGTTCTTCAAGGGTTTTTTTTTTTTTTTTTTGGTAAATAAAATATTTCTCTAGAACATCCAAAGAAACATTTGTGCAAGGGTTCTTCGGCCTGGAAGAGTATTCTTGATAGAGGGTTCTATTTAGAGGTTTGTTGTTGTTGTTTTAAGGCTGAGTATAACACCCAAATATTCCACACACCTAAAATTGATGGTTGTTTGAAAATTGATAGTTTTATATAGAACCATGAACACTCTGCTTGAATAAAGAGTTCTTTGCATCATGAAAGGGTTCTTCAGACTGATGGAGTCCTCACAACATGACTTTACTCTCGAATTAAGATCACATGTGCCGTCATTAACCATGATGTCATTCTGTTCTGTTGATGTGGCTTCAGATAATGAATATTTTAGTGTAACCCTTTGTTTGAAAAACATTCATGGCCATCTCAGACCTAAAGCTGTAACTGGAGCCATATCATTGTGCATTGCGTTCTTGCGTGTTTGGACCTCAAACACTAAATATTTGAAAGTCAGAGACTCGCACTTCACTCTGACTTCAGAGACCAGAGAAAGACTTGGACTCTGACTCGGACACACATCGGAGACTCAAAACTTGGCTTGAACCTCAACTTGAGACTGTACTCAAAGTTCAGAAGCTTTTAAATGAAACCTTTAGACTCTATACTTGACAGGAACCTCAGAGACTAGAGACTTGAACTTCAGAGATTTGAGACTTGGTCTGCAAAGACACTAGATCTAAAGACCTGACCTGGACATCAGGAACTTAAGAAAGACTCAAGATGTGATTCAGACTCTCACTCATGTGACTTGAAACTTGACTTGTACCTTAAAGAGTTGAGACTTGATTCAAAATAGCACAATAAACAGTTGTGTCTGATCCACTCGTACCAGTGCAACACACACTAACACACCACCATCATGTCACTGTGACTGTGGTGCAGAGAATGACCCGCCACTCACATAATTCCTGCTCTGGGGTGGTCCTGCTGGGTCCTGTTCATTAAAGATCAGGGTGAAAGGAGATAAATTGGAGCAGCCTGGTGGCCAATCTTCATTAATTGCACCAGTAAGAGCAGAGTGTGAAGGTTCAATTAGCAGGTAAGAGCACAGTTTTGCTCAAAATATTGCAATGAACACAACATTATGGGGGACATACCAGAGTTCAAAAGAGGACAAATTGTTAGTGCAGGTCTTGCTGGCACATCTGTGACCAAGACAGCAAGTCTTTGTGATGTATCAAGAGCCACAGTATCCAGGGTAATGTCAGCACCACCAAGAAGGACCAACCACATCCAACAGGATTAACTGTGGAACGTAAGAGGAAGCTGTCTGAAAGGGATGTTGGGGTGCAAACCCGGATTGTATCCAAAAATGTCATTCCCAAGACAAATTGATGCTGTATTGCCCGCAAAAAGAGGCCCTAGTTCACCATACTAATAAATTATTGTGATCTAAAACGCCTGTGTCTGTGTGTGTTTTAGACTCAGCTGCTGCTGGCAGTGGTGGAGGATGAGAACAGTGTCCAGGAGAACAGGAGAGAGATGGCTGAGACTCTGCTGAACGCTCTCAGTGACCGACAACAACACAGACAGACCTGGAGGGACAGGTAAGAGAGCAGAAAACCTCAGCGACCTTATTGCCTTGCAATTATAATCTAATCACATTGTATTGAAGTAACTAATGTAATTTAGGGCGGGCCTGATATGGGAATATCAGACAGTCTGGAATATTGGTCAGTCTGACCAATACAGTCCCAATATAATTGTGCATTCTGAGTATTATATGCTTATTATTATGTAATACAAATCCCTGTGTGTTCAAGTTTGGAGATTATTGTAATGGGAAGACCCTCAGAGTGCTTACCTTCCTTGTGTACCTCTTTTTCCCTCCGACTCCTACATAAACACACTCACACGTGTGGACTGATAGCTCACTAACTTCCTTCCTCAGAGATAAGACTGACTTAGACAGTGCCCATTCATTCTGATAACACAGACACACACGCGCGCACACACACACACACACACACACACACGCACACACACACACACGCACGCACACACACACACACACAGACACACACACCGATAACACTGTTTACACTGTGCAACTCTCCAATTTTGGTCCCCTCAGGAGCCTACCACTTGGACATGTGTACACACACACTTACACACACCCACACACAGGCTTGCCCATAGGTCTGATATACTGGCTTATGTGGGTTCTGACACGGTATGATATTCTAAATACTGCACTGTCATTTCAGCCACCATAAGGTTTAGGGCAGTGGTGGCTCAGTTGTTGGAGCACTTGGTTATCAATGACAGGGTTGTGGATTCGATACCTTGGTGTGCTGTGTTGCTACTATTGGGTGCTTTTCAAAACATTGAGATCAGCTGACCTGGCTCCTCTAAATTGCTGTGGTGTGTGAATGAGTGTGTAAGAGAGTGTGATCGTTCACTGAGAACAGTCCACCAACCAGGAATATCCAGCTAACAGTGTCCTGTGAGCACTGATGAACGGCTAGAGGATGACCAACACAAACTGTGCAGAAACAGTAGAGCTTTACAGCTCGGAAGGAGTGTCCACTAGAGTGGACACAGTGTTTAAACACTCCAGCAGCACTGCTGTGTCTGGTCCACTCATACCAGCACAGCACACACTGACACGTCATCACCGTGTCAGTGTCACTGCAGTGCTGAGAATGACCCACCGTGCACATAATATCTGCTCTGTGGTGGTCTTGTGGGGTCCTGACCATTGGAAAACAGGGTCGAACGCGGCTACCGTATAATGAACAATGAATAACTCGACTGTGTGCATTCTGAAGCACAGGTTGCTGTGAAAGGACAAGTCTGTTTAGAGTAAGGCTAAATTCACGGAAAATGAGCAAACCTGCCCCAAAGAGACGTTTCCTGACCCCACATAATACCTTTGACTAATGTCCCACTAATGTCCATTCAGGCCCACCTCCCTCTGCTCTGTGTGTGTTTTTGCTTGAGTGTTGATGCTTGGCTTTCTCTGTGCTCGGGTCGCTGCATTCTTCGCACAGGCGTCGAAAGCCGGAGACCAGGCCTTGCCTGTCCATTCATCAATGCAGTGTCTACACATAGAGATACACACACACACACACACGTGCACACACACACACACACGGTTTCAGTACTCTGTCTCCACACACACACAAGTTTATTTCATCAGTGGGACAGATTAGATAGGGTCAGACTCACTCCCTCACGCTCTGTGTTCTAATGCGTTTGAACTCTCCCCCCTCCCCACTCTCTATCACTTCCTGCACCCCCCAGCCTCCTTGCTCAAGGGCTGATAATGGAACCTCCCACATTAGCCCTGGGTTCTGTGAAGTGCCTGTCAACAAGCAGCGTTTAAAGGAAAGGAACCACATGGCCCCGCGCGACGTTAAACACAGCGCGATAAGATAGAGCTGATGTTATCTCCGACACATAACACACAGGCAGGGTGACAGTAACCTGCTTTTAGCAGCCAGCCTGTGAAGCAGTTTTTCTGACTTGCTGAATCATTTTAGGGTCATTTTTCTTGGAAATGCTAAGTACTGCTCGCATGAAAGCAGCCTTTCATCACTCATCACTTTGGTCTGTTTGTTGTCTTGAAATTTCTGCAGCAATTAAAGGAACAGTTTAGCAAAAAATTGATTTGTGTGGTTTTGTTCCCTGTGTTTCTTTAGAAGGTAATGGACATTACTACCACAGTGATGGCTTCAGTGGTGGCAGAGCCGGTAGTGAGTTGGGGGATGGAGGTTTTTTACCACCAACCAGTGCTCCCCCTAGCAGTGGGAGACATAGATATAACCAATAGTAATTCATGCAAAAAAAAAATTATGTAATTTTGATTTTGACCTCATTGCTCCAGATATTGGATTATAGAGGAAAACAAGAGAGGAGGGGCTGTTTGCCCACTTTTTTTTGGTAACACAGTGTTCAAATTTTTTATTTTTTTTAATTATTTGATTTGGACTCGGGGGACTTGTCAAGTATTTTGAAGAACGTATTATTGTAAATATCCTTGTTCAATTGAATCTTTACAAATAATTGATTATTGATTGTGCTCAAAAACACTCTGAATGATCAATGTCCAACAGGAATATATGTGTGTGTGTGTGTGTGTGTGTGTGTGTGTGTGTGTGTGTGTGTGTGTGTGTGTGTTATTTTGTTTCTATAAGCAGAATAAAACAACCGAAAACATTTTTTTTTTCCAAAACCTTTTTTTTTTTATCAAATCATGGTCAGATTCATATAAATACTTACATTTTGTTAATATTTACATCTCAATTTGAAGACAATTTCAGTCTAGAATCGTCTGAAAGGAACAGTATCTCTGTGTGTGTGATTGTCTCCCATAAATACTATTTTAATGCTTTGGACAATCAAATTGTGTGAAACCATAAAGTTAATCGAACTCTGTCTTTTGCATAAAAGCCCCCAAAGGCCCATATCAGCAGTTAGTTTATACCACTAATGTTTATTCTGCTTTCTGTTACTAGTTCAGTGCTAGTTTCTGAGTATCCATATGTCCTTATTGGACCTTTAAGCATTAATTCCTCACCACACCTCCTCTGCTCCGACTCTTCTTGCTGATTCATACTCCTTATTCATTGGTGAAAAGCCTAATTGTTTTATTGGTTTAGTATGCAGAGGACTTCGCTTTTCTGATTATGCCCTCTTTTGTCTAGGACCATAATAGCATTAAAGTTTGGAGTGTTAAAGCCAGGATGATGGATCACTGTGGCCGAAGACTCATAAACACAAGCATGGGCTGGCTGATTGATTAAGCCTTCCCCGTTTCTTTTCAGACGGCTGTTGTTTCTGAAACAACGCTTTAAGTGGTGTGGAGTGCGGGGCATGGGGCTAGAGGCTTGAGAGTGAGAGAGAGAAGGAGAGAGAGAGAGAGAGAATGCTAAATGTGACCGCTGGGGACCTCATGCTGCTTTATAAGTACTCAGGTTGAATGATGACTTCACTTCCACCACCCTAGTGACCCATCTATTCCCTTAAACTCACTCGCTCAGTCATGCTGCTCACTAGCCACCATTTTCTTATACACACACAGATAAATACATGTACACACACACGCCTGCGCAAGAAGACATTCCTCCATTCTTCTGTACACATTGTTCGGTTTCCGTGTTAATTATTAATATTGTTCATTATTATATATTTATTGCTGTTTGTTAATAGAAATCTGAATGCAGTTGTCGTCTGAAGAATGAAGAATGAAGAATGTTTATATCACATACATACTATAAGTGCATGGCGCTCAAAGTGGTGTCCAAGGGCCCCACAGAAGTCTGTGACACACTGAGCCGTGTTCATTCAGCTCTAATCCTAACCCAGGTGAAGGAGGATCCTACCGGGCAGACCAGTGTTTTCTGGAATGATGGCATTCCATCCAATACATTTGGAATGAGTTTGCAATGAGCTTAAACGGTGATCCATCCATCCTGACCTCACTAATTCTCTGAATACATTGTCACTAAATACAATCAAATTCTCACAGCAATGTTCCAGAGTCTAGTAGAATGCCTTCCTGCACGGTAGCAACTGAAACCTAAACGCTTCTTAAATACCTTTTTAATTTCAGAAGAAGCAATGAATGAGCAGGTGTCCAAATACTTTTGTCCATATAACGTACGTGTATACAACTGTACAAATACAGGGCAACACAAAGTCTGCTGTAAAGTCCAGATTTAAGCGTGATTTCATTGTCATTGAGGCTGGACAGTAGAGGGTTATTGTGGAGATCAAACTCATTAAGATTCGGGGTTGAGGAGGCAGAGGGGACGGGGGTCTTTGGGCAGTTAAACAACAGGACTTTAATGTGCTCTGGGTTATGATAATGCATGGACAGCTTGTCCTACACACCTTAGGCTTGAAGAGACATGGTGTGATCAGACACGCACACACACACACACCCTTTCTCAGGTAGCCCTCATTCTGACAGGCGTTTTGGCCTGTCACACCTACATCCTGCTCCATTACTCTGCATGGGGTGACCTTTGCGTGACCTGTGGGATCCAGAGTGTGTATGTGCGGCCGGTCCAGTGTGTGTGGGGTGGCAAGTGAGGGAGGGAGCAGTGATCTGAACAGCTGTGCTGTTTGTAGGGACCGTGCTAACTGCTGTAGACTTTGTAA